>JAQQRF010000122.1:0-181251 GCA_030523145.1 Trissolcus brochymenae
GAATGTTTTGTTATTGATGCAACAAGGTCATATTCGCATCTTTATTCTAAATATTAAATTTGTATATAATAGACAAATAATTTTCCTTTTTTTCTCGGAAATTGTAATATGACACCGAACATGTTTGTGCCCGTTCTCCGCGTCATATTTTCTAGAAAATGTTATTTTGAACTAACAAGTACATTAAAACAGTTTATCTCGAAATTTTAGCATCAATTTACCGTGAAACATTTAAAATAACGAAAATGACTTCAAAGGGCGACGCGGGCAAGATGGCGGCCATTGTTGGCGCTAACTAAAATTATCCCTTGATCGTATCCGTTCGTATTTGTGCGATCCTCGGCTAATACTCATAACTTTTGTAATATTTTTTATCGGGCATCATTACAGAACATGAATTTTCATTTATTTTTCAATGAGTAATTAAATAATGAGTTCAAAAAGTCGAAAAATAGAATTAATAATCGTCAAGTCGCCATATTGGATGATGCTAAATGGGGGGTGTTTTCAAAGACGTTTTTTTTATAATAATCTGAGTTTATTAATTAGGGTACGGCTTCTGACTCCCCGTGGACGTGCATTGTGAACGTGAGTGTCGTATTTTTATGCGCTTTTTAGCGCTTATCGCGAGTGTTCGAAAGTTTTCGTAAAAATAGTGTCGGGGTGTTCGCGAGTGCGCGGGATTTGTGACGTCATTCATCATTTTCAAAAGTTCTCTGTCCAGTGATGTTCTCCTTCACTGAGCTTGCTGAGAGTTTATCGTAAGTTTTTTGTCATCTTTTAAATATTCAATTTTTATTGAAAAAAAAACTGATTTCTTATTATGACGCTAGATTTGATTTTTCATACAAAAAAGTAACCTGTAATAAAATAAGGTTTTTCGTTAGTATGTTAGTTGATATGGAGTAAAAAATCTCTCACGATCGCCAAAGTAGTTGTTTTTATATTGGCCCGCATTAAATTATGTTATTTATTAGCAAAATTTTTTCAAAATAACAATTTGCAAAAACTGCAGTTGGTATAAGTGTAGTGTATATTGTGGTTGGTGATAATGTTTTTCAGGTAAGTAAATAAACTGTTTGCAATTTTTTCTATAGATGTTTTTGAACTTTTAAAATTGTTTATATAAACAATTTACAAATTGATCCAAGTCATTTGTATAATTTAAAAAAAATCGAACCTGTCAAAAGCTGAGAAAATAAATAACATCATGGCATTTTAACCTGACAGTTCAAAATCAATCAAATTTGTAGTGATTCACTGAACATGAATAAATCACAAACCGAAAGAAGAAAATCACAATTCGCAGAAACATCAAATAGCCAGGCTAAAATCATATTGGATTCGAAAGAAAGTAAATTACAGTCCAGGCAGCAAAAAATTTTGAACATTGTTAAAAACACATCTTCAGATAAAATCAAAAAATTAAACTTGTTGACTCAGCAGCAAGTTTCGTCAACAGAAAGTGCGATCTCGTTTAACAATCAGTACAAACTCAAGGTAAACTGATGACTAACTTTTTCTGTTATCATTTTCGTAATTAATACCTTTTTTTAGACATCATCAAAACACAAATGCATCTCCAAAATAATACCAACACCATCAAAGGCAACAATTTCCAATCACGTTATTTCAAGAAATTCGCATATTGCAAAAGAAACTTTGAATTGGGTTGATAAACATTATTTGGCAAGTCCGTTTATAAAAACTGTAAAGTATTCGAAAAATGGAAAAATTAAACCAGCCTCATCAGTTAAATCTGAGGAAGTTTTGCAAAGTTTGCCTAGTCAGGAAAAAGATATCATTGAGATTAAAAAATATGACGAGAGTCTACCAATTGAGATAAAAGAAGATGTGAAGGAAAGTGAAAATGAATCTGCCTCGCAATCAGATGATAGTGACGGTCTGAGTAAACTAAGTCAAAAGGATATTATTTTGAGAAACATACAAAGAGCCATAAGAGTAATTATTTACATCTCAAAATATTTTGCTTATAATTAAAGAAATTAAATAAAATGAATGAATGTTTTAACTCCAGGATGGGAAAATTTTTCTGGTCCGAGCAGACATCCCTTATTTGGACCAAGTTTTGGAAAGCAGAGGTTGGATGAAAAAATATGAGTCCTCGAAAACAAGACACCTACCATACGGTAGTTATAAAACATCATACAACTAAAACTTTGACTAAAACTTAGTGTCATAATCATTTTCAAATTAGGCAAATTTACAAATCTGGAACTGACAACTTCCTTGGGCAACATTCACAATGCTGACAATACGCTGAACGAGAAAGCTTTTGTGTACAACGAACTGAAGCACGTCTCTCCAAACTTTATCTGGGATTCGAGAAATGATTTTCTTCAGTGGAGAGGCGACATCAACCCCGATACTTACTTAAATCGCCTCGAGAAGTCTCTAGTTTACACGTCCAAGGTTTTGATCAAGTCTTATTTACAGGACATTTTTTCAAATATTGTATTTTTTTCAACAATTTTTTATATTGTGAATAAATTTTTTATTTTTATTTTTAATTTAATCGTAGTTAGGATTAGCTTCATGTTTGGAAAAATCTTACTGGTTCTATGAGAAAGATGTCTCGGATGTTCTTTATCCTCGGTGTTACAATCTGAGTGAAGAAAAAGAAGCTTTTATAGAAGATTACAGGAAGACGGCGGCCGTGAGTTTTGTTAGATGGTTTATCAACCAAGTAGAGCTACAGTTGGAGATGATAAACCGAAATTTTTATCATACGTTAATCAAACCGCTAAGATTTGCACTTGAGAGGTGCGAGGAAATGGTTTCTGTTTTTTACAACGAAAATTTGGACATTGAGATTAAAAATATCCCGCCTAAAGATTGGGACTGGTTTATCGACATCTATAGTAAATTTGTTTACAAAGAAGGAAACAAAGAAGTTGAGAAACGAAAAGACACCGATCATGAAAATCCAGATATTATGGTAGAATTGATGAGCTGTAATGTTTTTTTACAAGCAAACTACAATAACTAATGATCTCTTTCAGAAATTTTATGAAAAAGCTTTAAAAGTCGCAGAAGCGATTAAATATTTTGACCCTCAGTATGAGCTGAATGGGGTAAGAAATATTTGGATCTTGAAACCGAACATGTCTTGTTGCGGATACGGGATTATTATGACTCATAAGTTACAGAACGTTCTGACTAAGGTTGACGAGTCAACAAAAAATTATTTCATAGTACAAAAATATATAGGTAAGATTGAAACATTGACTATTGCAATAAAAAATTTAATTCAGATTTTGCTAGTCAATTTTATTCTGCTTAAAGAAAAACCCTTGTTGGTTAAAAATACAAAGTTTGATGTCAGACACTGGTTTTTGGTCACGAAAAGTTATCCGCTGACAATTTGGATATACAAGTATCAATAATTATCAAATCAAACCGTTTATTAACAGTATTGTCAATCACGTTTTATTTATTAATGTTAATTTCTCAATTAGAGAATCGCTTCTGCGATTCAGCTCACGGCCATTCACGTTTGATAACTATCATGAGATAATCCACATTTGTAACACCGCTGTTCAGAGAAAGTATTCTGATCAGAAAGAACCCGTGAGGACTCTGAATTGGAACTGCGAGATGTTAAACAGTTACCTGAGGTTGAACTAAAATTCAGAAACAATTCTAAACAAATTCGTCCAACTCTAACAAATTTTTTAAGCTGTCACAATTTTTTTAGAGATGCTTATCCGGATTACATTGGCAATCCTTGGTATGATGTTATTTATCCTAAGATGTGTCAAGCAATAATTTCCGCAATGTTAGCTGCTCAGGATCGCATGGACTCTCGGGAGAATAGTTTTGAACTGTACGGTGCTGATTTTGTGGTGATGGAAGATTTGTCAGTGTGGCTTATTGAGATCAATACAAATCCTCGCATGCATCCTCCAAGTTCTCAAGTTACTGAACGGTTGTATCCAGAAGTATTAGAAAGTTTAATCAAAGGTTAACATGAAGCTGCAATTCATCAAAATATTATTCTATTGAAAATTCTACACTGAAAAATAAAATCAAAATTGAAAAAAAATTTTGTTTAGTTATTTTAGATTATCCGTTGGATAACAAAGCAGATACAGGCAACTTTGTGCTAGCCTACGAACAAAACATAGATCTGCTGTCGAAAATAGACGAATCTCTCGAGTTATCCTTGGAAGGTCATAAGATATCCAAGAGAGATATTTTCATCATGGATGCAGTGCTGGATCAAGTTCAGATGGAGCAGTGATAGTTGGAAATAACATAAGACAATTGTAACAAATGCATTTTATTTAATAATAACATCTATGAAAAAGTACATTTGACAAGCGTTTCCGTTATAGAAAAAAATGCGCCGTACAATCATATTGCTTGTCCCTTGATTGTTTCATCTATTTAAAGAAAATTGATTTTAAATTAAATGAAGAGTACAAAAGAGGTAAAATAAAGTCGATAGAGACAAAAAAAGTTGCAAAACCAAAAGGTGCAATTGTCTTTGAAGCAATTTAACAACTTGAAATGAATGGACGTGCGTTTGAAAATGATTGAGAAACATTTCTTTATTAACTCAACGACGTGGTCATAAATGATTTCTTGTTCTAAAAATTAATCAATGCACTGTCTCCTAGTTTGAAATAATATTAAACAAAAAATCAATTCCTTATTTACTTGCGCTATTCAATAAGCAATCGTAAAAAGTATCGCAGACTTCTTTTGTACAACCGAAGTACAAAAAGCAAGATTCATTTTTCATACTCGATATTCAAAGTCAAACGAACTCTACACAGTCGACTTGGCCCGAATGTCGTGAGCGTTTTCGACCATCGGTTGCGCAGTCGCGAGGCAACGTTCGCACCAAGGGCGGAACGTCACGCATTCAGGGCAAGGTCAAAGTCACGGTCAAGCACTCTTGATACAATTGTTCCGTTTATTATGACAAATCAAATCGGCAAGAGCACTTGAAATATATCACAAGTTACGTCTAAACCGAATCAACAAACTCACGTTACGGGTTTCAACGTGAAACTCAGCTTTGGCCTCGAGTTGTTCTTCCCGAGGATCTTCTTTTGCTCTTCTTTGATGCGCTTCTCCTGCTCTTTGCGCATCTTCTGACGCTCTTCTTCCATCTTTCGTTGTTCCTCAACCATCGCCAGTCTTTCTTCAGCCTGAAATTCATAGTCACGTTTTAATGAAACGTCAATTTTAGTAATTGCATTACTTTCAGAATTTGATTTTAAACTTGATAAGAACGAGATTTGAAAGAAGAAAAAAGGTTACCAGTTTTTTCTGAGCCTCCTCTATCCTTCTGTTGTTCTCCTCCATGATCCTCTCGAGTTCCTCGCGCTTTTTCCGTTCTTCTTCCTACAAGGACAACATTATTTGTTAGCAAAAACCGAGAAAAGACAGTAGTCGCGAAGACTTTGGCGGTTACACCATGTCTCTCGATAAGAATCTCCGGTCCAAAATAAGTCGCTGTAATCACACATCCTAAGAACCTTTTTTTCTCTGTTCAGGCAAACGTCGTTCTCTTCTCTTACGACGAACTTTTCCTTGACATACCATGATTTTTTTTTTCAATTGAAAATCGCTCGACTATCATCTGAACTACTGACGATGAGAGAACAACAAAAACTTACATGCAAATGAGCAGTTCGTCAGAAACTGCTCGTCGAGTGTAAATTGTGTATGACAGGAAAAGTAAATCAGAGAACAAAACTTGGACGTAACCGCGGTACGCCTGAATCGCCGTGTGGTCCTTTTCCCTTCACATGTAAAGTGTATCAGATAACAACAATAAGAATGATAGTATTTGGTATTATAAATGAAATTATGAATATATAAATTGGATAATACCTGAATGCGAAAGCTCACGCCAGCACGTAGGGGATGCCTCTTCATCGAGAGATTGTGACTCAGCACTGAGTATAAAACCGGCATCTTCTGTTGGTTGTTCGGATTAGGAAGGCGACCTATGATTTTTCTAGGTCGTACTTTCTTGCTATGGGTTTCTCTAATTGCCCATCTTTTTCTGTACTAATTTTTTATTCTCCAATCCTTTTTTATCCATTCATTCTTTATTCATTATTTTACTTGATTATTCGGTTTGACGATAAATGAACAAAAAAAAGTGTATAGGAAAAAAGATTGTCCAAATAAGAATGTTCAGCTTTTGGTTTTGAAGTTCTTTTGCTTGGAATAATAAAAACAAATTGGTCTTTCTGATGTGAAAAAAGAAAAAAGACTGATAACTGTTAAACGTGTCCAATAAAGAATAAACTTTATTCAATTCTCTCTGAACAATTCAGCTTGACCGATTGGTATACGTTGCGTCGTGTCCACGACGCGTTTACACATCAGCTAATAAAATGCACAAAGCGTCGACACGTCAAAGATCGTCGGTGAGAACGGTCTTTGAAACGTCGAGCCGCTTTATAGCTCTTCATAAATATATAATATGCATATAGAGGTTGAGATAATAAAAAATATAATTTCAAACAAATGAGTACAGGTACAAGACTTGTTCAAAACAAACAGTCGTGACATGCTCTTTGTTTCCCGATCATCGGTGGAAGCATCGCATTCTCCAGGTGCTTCGAGCACGACGCTTCGCACCCGAACGCTCCGACTCTTTGGCGCCAATGACTAACCCGCTAGGTTCGACCGAAATTTCAAAGGTTCAACAAATGCTTGCGCACCCAAGAGTGCAACAGCGTTCGAGCTAACGTAGGCCAAAGTTCCTTTGGATTGGTCTTACCTCTCTACGTTTTTCCTCTTCGCGTAATTTTGCCTGCCGCCATTCCATCTCTTCCATCATCTGTCGCTCCATGGCCCTCTTGGCTTCTTCAACTCGTCTCTGCACCTCGGCCTCGATCTCCTCTTTCCGCTTCTCCAGCTCCTCTTCCACTCGTTTCTGTACAAGCTCTTCGATTCGCTTTGCCGCCTCCTCCTCAACCATCTTCTGCTCAACTTCTCGCTGTCGCCTGTAGGCAGACAGGTACTGCATATTTCTCTCCTGATTCTTGTTTTAATTTAAATGCTAATCTTTACTAATGTGACATTACGACAGAGTTCAACACTTGACTGATCAACTTTGAGTTCAATATTAGAAATACTAGAAAACTACCTAAGGGTCAACTTTATGTTTCCTTCTTGATCATGAAAAATAATTGCCTCTTCGGATAAGCAATTAAATTTTATTTGCTTTCACTTTAACAAATTTTGCTCGTACTTGTAAAATAGAAACGATTAAAGTAGAGGGGACAAAATTGTCCTTTTGGTAGTTCTGGTATAAATTTTTGAACAAAATTGTTTATAAAAAATTGAAGAAAAAGGTAAACATTGTACAAAAACTGGAGTTGAACATTGAAATTAATTGAAGAAAAAAGAAAAAAATCAAAAATGATTGTCTTACCCAAATAAAGTCGTCCCGAGGATTTTGTTTGATAATTCTTTCTTTTTCCTGATAAAAAAATCACAAAAAACAAACATAAAGACTCATCATAGAATTGGTTGGGCGGGTTTAAAAAGGTTTACACTTGTTGATATTTAAAATTTGGTTACGTTATCTTTTTATGTTATGTTAAGCGTCTGGATAAATGAAATGTGTAAATCTCTTTAAATAATAATTAATTGTCTAAATAAGCGCAGTTCAATTAGCGCTTTGTGACGAAGGGGAAATTTGATATCAAGCAATAGCCACCTTTGTCGTTCCATTTCCGCGAGCCTCTCCACTTCGTCCATCTTTCTGTCTCTATCTCGTTCCCTGTAGGAGCGTTTTTTGTGACTGACAATGTGAACATCGTCGGAAACATCTGAACCTGAACTCGAGGATTGTGAATGTGACCTTTTCCTGAAACAGATTCAATTACAAAAATAAGAATATCAAATATTGAAATCTATTTTTTAGTTGCTGATTGATTTGAATGTTGGTTGCATCACTTTTGAACTGTTGAAGTCCATAAGGTCACTTTAACGTTTACTAATGATTAGGTATTTTAAAAAATTCTTTCTAATTTTTAGAACGACAAAAATAAGATTATACAAATTTGTTGTTCAATTCTAAAACTAACCTCTAAACACATCACGTTGAGAATACAATTTTTGAAAATACAATAAATAAAAAATTGTTATACAAAATAATAAGAAAAAGGTACTTGAAAAAATTCAATAAAAAGGCAATTAATTGTCAACTCAACTCATATGGGTAGATTATATTAGCGATAAAAATGGCGTGGCATAAAAGTCAATTATGATGTTCTTTTTTGTTGATAAAAATTCAACTATAAAGAATGAAATTTGTTTTGTTTTGACGATTGAATTGTTTGTTCTCCTTACCTTGATTTCAAGCTACGCTCTTTTAATTTGTCGGAATATTTACTACTGGAACGTTTCTCGCGCGACTTCGATCGCTTGTGCGAGTGTTTGCTTTTGTGTCGCCGTCTGCTCGGCGATTTCGTCCGTGATCTTGATCTACCCATTTTGTTATTGCAGAACGTTTTGCTTGGAGAATCCAAGATTCTGGATTGTTGGTTACTTTTTAATTAAATGAAAAACTACTACGAGCTTGAAGAGATGCGTATTATAACACTGTACACCCCGCTCGGCTGGTCTGATCTGCAGGAACACAACGTGTACTAGATGAGAAAGTCTTCCATCTAAAGACCACGTGATCACAATACACTTCCCTATGTAGCGCCGTTTAACATTTTTTTCACATATCAAATTAATTTTTTTAAGTTGAATTAAAAAATAATAATGAATTGTTATTTTTTATTTTTAATCGTAGAAAGGAGAAAATTAATTTTTTGAATTGATTTTTTTTGTTTCAGGTATTTTAAAATTATTTGAAACGCCCTCTGTCGATGACTCGTTCAACTGGAAAGAAGCGGGGAAATCGAAATAGGTACGTAAGAAAAGTGATATTTTTGAAAAATAATAAACGGGTAGTTTCGAAGAATTCATTTTTATGAAAAACTATATATTTCAATAATCACCTCATATTTTCTCCTTATTAGTAAATACCGCATTATATATATGACTGAAATTTTAATCGTTGATGATACATATATGACGCGTAATTTATGTTACACTAATGCAGACAGTTGATTTTATTTTTTAAAGAAAATATAATTCCACCCTCTCTAAATAGTTCAAAGTCCAACAGAACTGTTATTAAGATACGTACAAAATATTTGACAGTCATACCTGGCAATCATTCGTGACTTATATTCAATATAACAATATAACGTAACAGACCATCTATATCTCCAAGAAATTTCGTAAATTTTCAAATTGCAGTAAAAATGTAGAGCTACATATTTTAATTTAAAATTATGTTCTGCTCTAATCAATTTTTTTACAATACAAATACAAATTATAATTGTAAGAATTTCGACAACAAACGTTTCCCATTTTGATTCGTTGCCTTGGTTTCGTTCATAACATTCAGTCCTAATTCATTATTACTTTTCTTAAGTAAACCATTAGTTTCAATTTTATGTAGATTTAAAGTTTAGAATGGAGCTTGAAAATGCTTGAGGGAAGAGTTGAATTTAACAAAAAGGTAACCAGTTTGTGGATTAAACAGACGTTAAGCATTTGCAGAAAGGCAGCTGAGCGATTAATATAAAAAATTTCTTCAACGGACTATGTTCGTTTAAGGTTAGCACATCTGAACGTCGTTCGACTGAGATGTGCTTAAGTGATGCAGTTGTTGGGTCAGTGCTAGTGTGCCGCTCTCACTCACGTGTAAAACCCAAAACAAAATATCTGCAAAAAAATGAAATTTCATATTATTAATTTTCTTTTTTTAATTCAAGTCATATTTTGATTTTTGATTTAACACTAGAACTAACAAACGGATAATTTTGTTTTTCTGCAATCAGGAAAATAAAAATAGTGAAAAATTCGATTTTCATATTTAGAATATGTTATAATTTATAATTTTTAAATTTAAAGCGTATTTCATGAAATTAACGTTGGCTATCTCTTATTATAGTGACTATCTGCTTTAACAATTTATGGATTTGTATTGAAACAATTCGGTGACTCAGAGGCAAAAACTGATAACTGCATGTACCAATATTTCAAGAAATAATTGTTTACAACACTTAAAATTGCTGTTGCTGTCGATTATCAAAATATTTGAAATATTTTAATATTTCTCAAGTGCTTTTTCTTCAGTATCGTTCCTAATTTAAATGCAGAACAAATTATTCATTCTGTTAATGAGTTGTTTACTCTATTAATCTGTTATATATCATTAATGCAATGACTGAAATAGCAAACCTTAGACTTTACTTTTGTATTAAACTTTAAATAATTTCCGAAACTGTTGAGATTTATTATGCAATCTTTTACAAAGTTAGTTTTTATAACAACCTCCAAAGTAGGAACCAGATGGTGTCATCATCCGCCACCTGTTAGTAAAAAATCCGACCTCCGATGGACTCGTGAGTTCCACCTGGATTTCAAATGTGTCTTTGGGTTCAAGTGCAGGCACAGGGATCTGATGGCAGTCTGTCAACGGGCAGCCGAGTTTCGTATCTTGTTGGAGCACGACTCCCTGCGGCCACCTCTCTGTTCCCGAATTCTGCACCCTCCAGGATTTGCGGAACTTTGTGTTCGGCGTGATAGCTTCGCCGTCGCCTATTGTGCTGTCGCACACCAACGTCATTGACGGCAGTTTTGACGAATTTTCATAATCTAAATAACTACCGATAGCCTCCTGAAGGTTCCTGCAAAAAAAAAGAAAAACAAAACAAAATTCTCATTTTTTCATTCTAAGATCAAAATTATAATTCAATCAAAAGTGAATAATCAGGTCGAATCGTATTTTTTTGTTTCGTTCTTTTTGTAAAAATAAGTCTTTTTATTTGATGACGCAGCGGAATTGACAGTCTTTTTCTATTATGGAACTGCTCAACAAAGTTGACAGAGGGGGAAAAAAGGTAAACAAATGAATGAATCCTCTTGCTTGATTTCGAAAACAAGTGGTTGGAATTGCAACTGAACGAGACAGGTTTGGTGCGATCACATTTGAAAGGTTGTCGTTGTTTTTGTTTTGACGAACAGACTGACGTAGGCGTCGAATCTCCGACAACTTGGGAGGTTATGTTTCGGAGGTCGGCAGAAAAACAAGCGGGAGGCACTCACCAGTTGTTCATGTCGAGGTAGAAGGAAGCTGTGTACTCGTCCAGATCTCGACCCGTCAGAAGTTTCTGCAGCATTTTCACCAGCTCGTCTTTGTCGGTGGTTCCCAAACGACAGAACTGGTAGAGTAAACTCTGGTCCACTTCGTTGACATCCATGTTTACCGCACGTTCCAGGTCCTTCTCGCGATTGTTGACAGTGTTATGTGCGACCGGAAGAATGGGAGAGAGGTGAAAAAAATGGTTTCTTACCCGCGAGACTAACTACAATTTGGAAATTTCATTTGTCACTGTCCAATCCGATTGTCTTTGTTTTTTATTCCACGTTTCTCTGTCTACGTCGATGTGACGTTTTGTTACATACGAGTCGCTTAATGTGTTTTCAACACGCTCACAGAGTGCGCACTGCCGCGCGCGCGCGTTTATTTTGTGTGTCGCGTATGTTCGTGTGTACATACATACCCGTACACTCGCGGCTGTGATTCCACCTCGCCTCGGATACACGCGATTAGCTATAATGTTTTGACATGAAGATCATCTGCTGACAAAGTAATTGTTTGATAATCTTGTTTGGCTTGAATATCGTGACAGAATTATGCTTGTATGAAAATCTTTGTTGTGATAATATTTAATATTCCACAAGTTTTAATTATGGAAGCATATATTGTTATTAATGGATAAATAATGTATTAAATATTTAAACTAAATGTTTGAGACCAATTGAAAAGTGAACGGAAAACAATGTTCCGACAATTTTATGATTCGAAAGCACAGTGTGGACGTTTTTTTGAACAATTTATTTGAACAAATGATGATAACGCCTAATTAGGCAAATCATCTGTGCTTAGACAACTATAGTTCTGACCAAGTCTAATTGGATTCACCTAATTTGACGAGATTTGATTAAACGTAATTAGTTTTAGCTACCCTACTGAAATGAACTATCGCTGAATTCGATAGTCTTACATCCTAAGCTTTGAAACATAAATTTCCCACCTGCAGAATAATTCAGACTCCATTCAAATTCTACGTCAAAAAGTTTGAGAGCAAAAAAAAAAAACGATTCTAAACTTGAAGGATGAACTTTTATTTCACTTTGTTTATTGTACTCAATTTGCAATCATGTGAATATCACTTTTTTATATTTAAAAAAGCCGTTCTAGATTATCATTATTATTGTTATAGTGAGACACGAGCAGAAAAGTTTGTCCCGTTCAATTTGTTCTTCGTTTTTCTTTCACACAAGTTTTTTTTTTTTCCGTCGCTGTTTGTAAATGTCTTTTTGAAATATCTGGATACATTTTCAAGCGAAGCGTTATATAATAAAGGATATGACTCCCTAGAAATAGTTTGCACTGGGCGCTAACTTTCTCAATTCAATATTTCAATTGTGCCACTTTTACACTATTGCTTATGTACCAGTTCTTAGTCCCAGACGATCTTTGCGACAATTTGATCAAGCCTTGCGGAATTCCCAGCGTCCTTGGAGATAGGTATCGAACATTCATGAGTTTTGCGGCCCCAAAGTCTCTGTAACGTAATTTGCTAAGATAAAGTTTTTCACCGCAGAGCTGTGGATCTTTAATCTCATCTATACATTTGTAGAAATTTTGATCATTTTACGTTTTGCGTCTGAACAAAAAATATTAATTAAAATAAATGAACATAATTTATTTTCCTTTCGATCATCACTATTTCATTACAGCATTCTTTACTATTCAAAAGTTATAATACAATATTTCCATGATTGTTCGTCTTAAACCTCGTTACTGTAAGACTGCCATGATTAAGGTCCATTGTTCTCATGAATATTCCATGAATAAATTACAGAAGAAAAAATGTTTTTCAACGCCAACACTATTGATTTATAATTAATCAACTTCCATCAATTTCATCTTGATTCCCCCTTTTAAAGTCGGGAATCGTATTTCGCGACAATTCAACTTTGTTATTTCTTTCTTATAATAATTATATTCCACCGAACAATTGTGTTACGCCTTTTTAGCTTATTATAAGCTATAAGAACTATGGAAGTTTTTATGAAGCTCTTTTTTCTTTCACTTAGAGTTGCAAAAATTTGCATGATCTTTTCATTACAATATTAATGCTCGCACATGATTTTTTTTTTGTTTCAAAATTAGCTAACGTTTCAATCCGTCTGTAGTTTTGAACAGGAAGTTGAAACAATAATTGAAATCCTTTCTGAGTAAACAATTTGAAGTGAATTATTATTCTGCTACTACGGTTGCATCACAGAAAGGAAGTTTGTGCAGGATGGAATAAAAGATTGCAACAGCGGTGGAAAAGTGCGAAAAACGTTATATTCGAAGAATTTGTTTAAGCCCCACTCAACTGAATCATCTTCATTGCAAATGAATGACAGTGTTCGCAGTAGACAAAGGATTGGTCGGTTATCAGTAGTTTTCATCTTTCTTGGGGGGTTGTGCATTGCGCGCGCACATTTGGACAGCGCTGTTGTCGCATCTCAGTTTCGCAGCCACCCTGCTGTGGTCCAGATCAGCGGGTGTGCAGTTCGATGCGATCCGCAGTCTTCCTGAATGCTTCTCAATCACGCATTGGTCCTCGTTAGTTCGCAATTACGTTCCCGGTGTCGGCGCCAATCTCGCCACGTTTCAACGTCGCATTGTCTTTACAGCAGTGCCATGCCATTACGAACGTGAATCACGTGCTTGATATAAATTATTGTTCCACTTCAATTCTATTCGGAAGACAATTTCAATTGGTAAGAAAATTTTGATTCTAAACAACTTGCTGAAACAAGAAACTTCAAACTAAAAGCAACAAAAGAACAATATCAAAAACAGAAAATAAAATGAAATAACAAAAAAGAAGATGAAAATAATGAAACAAAATTATTTAAAACGATATAATTTGATAAGAATGAATGATAATGATCGGATGATAAAAATAATGATTATTTTCACGCCTTTTGTTGGGAACGCAAAAACAAGGTGTAAATAGAATGTGAGAGGCAAGATGGGAAATTGGAGTTTTCGTTTACTTGCAAAAAGAAATACGGAAGACGTGCATCATCGCATCAACTGAAATGACAAAATCAACTCTCTGGTTCGAATAATTCATATCGTCGCGATACACACGAATCCATGAAATATCACTCGGTTGTTTTGCGAAACGCGCGTACGTCGCACATAAATTTGATATACATCCTGCAGAAGCGATGCTTCATAAGCCGTCCAAGTGACAATCGATGTCAATGTCTGTGCAAAATTGAATTGATTTTGCCAAAAATAAATGAGTCTGTTTGTTTTTAAGACGAAAAGGAAAAACAATTGCTGGTCCGTTTGATTGTTCCACCTCTGAAACTCCTTTCGGTCGTTCAAACTTTCGATTCGTCGGATCGCGCGATTCAGTTTCCAATTAAATGAGCTAACTCTGCGAGTTATTACGTTCGTAGTAAACAACCAACCAGAAGAGTTACGATCGTTAACCTTTTAGGGGTTGATAACATTTCAATGGTATTGCCTTTTTGTTCTGATCTATGAGAAAAGTTTCCCTCTAAAATTTGTTCAAGCGTTTTTCACAAAGGAAGAACAAAATTTATTTTTTACAAATAATTTGAAATGAAAAACATTTTTGTTTGTTTAAAATAACTATTATAACTATCATTTTGATCAGATTTTTTCAAATTCGCAAGAGAAATTCGTTGCCAGAGCTCGTATTTTTTGGCGAGATATTTTTTGCCTGGATCCTTTGTTTCCTCGTTGTTATTGAATCGCGATCCATTATTGAAACATGAATTTCTTTTTTCCCCTTGAAGAAAGGGATGAATGGTTTTATCAACTTTTTTATTCTTTTTCGAGAAAAAAAAAAAAAAAACAAAAAAAAAAAAGAAAACAAAAATTCGTAGAATTCTCATTGTCGTTCACTGTAAATACCGGCGTCGTAAATAATTGAGAAAAGCCTGTGTTGGCGTAGTCGGGACCTTTCGATAGCGGAGGATCTCGATCTCATAAACCCAAATACTTAACTATTATGGAAACATTTCGTGCATTCAGGGTGCGCCATGATATTCCACCGTACGTGCACTAACATGAGTTTACTGTTTTCGCATTTGACTTTTCGAAGCATCGCGACAAACCATTTCGTTTTTGTTATTTTCAAACGTTCGATACAGTTATTTCATACTTTTTATTTGTTTTTGTTCATACTTTTTAAAAGGTTATGGAGAGATCAAAATAAATAGTTCGGAACCTAAAAGTATTGAAAAAAATGAGGAAAAAGTGTATAAATCTTTTATCTTTTGTAACCCGAACTATGAAAATTGGATTCATTCATTCCATTTCCGAAGCTCGTTCGGTTTTAATATATTTGAAAGGTATCATTTTTGAAAATAAAACTGGTGAATTTGCGGTGAAATTGCGTGCTAAATGTTACCTATATCGGTCTTCGTGCACAAAAACAAAACAGGACTTTATGACAAGCAATGAGTTTCGTTTTGGCAAAAACAAATGAACTTGTGTCGCCGGAAATGATTCATTTGATTGAAAATATGAGCCGAGTTGAGTTATTAAAGTTAAGGTGGGGAGGAGGAACAAAAAAGTGGGGGGGGGGGAATGAAAGAACGTTGTAGAAAACATGTGACCTCTAATGAAAAAGAACTGTGATCTATGTCACATTGTTCGTTCGTACATGAAAACATTCCCGTGTGCGGTAATCGATTTGCATAATGGGTGCGAATATCCTCTGTGTTTTTGGCACAGTTTTCGAAAGAAAGGTCATTTCATTTGTTATATCTGAATTGCGCTTTATTTACAAACTAAATTTATTAACGCTAATTAAAAAGGCATAGACACTTAGAATGTCAAAATTTACATCTCAATTCGAAGGTGGGATATTCAAAGAATTTTAACATTTATTATGTTTATAACCAACTACAGCTTCAAGATTGCTGAAAAATTAAAATTTCAACGTTGCTGTCTGACGATGGACATTGTTAGTTAGAACAATAACCTCTTTTGAATGTTTCATTATCTACTTGATTGACGTGTACATAAACATGCATTTTTAAAAGTTTTTTTTAGAGTTTTAAAATGTCGAAATTACAATTGTTTTTAACACATGCAACAATTTTATTGTTCCATGTTAAAATTTATGTTTCATTTACGGTAATAATCTAAAATAAAATTGATAATTTCAGTCTATAATGAGAAAAGTTGACAATCGCAAAAACTGAGATGGAAAAATTGATTCATAAAACAAATAATGTCATTCAACTCAATAAAGAACATTTTTTCATTAAAATTTTAATAAAAATATTGTTTTTCATTCTTTTTGACGTATAATTAATTTCAATTGTAACCTGACAGTGCAGTATCGGTTAAATATTGAATTTAAAGTTTCACAAAAAAATCGTTTTAACTATTTATATTTTATGGAAATGAATTTTTTTAGAAAAAAGCCTGCATATCGTTCTTTGTGTGGTTGATTGATTCCTGTATGCTCACATAAGTTTTGTGTTGAATTGTTCGTAATTAACTCATCTCTGAAAATATTACATTCAATTTTTCCAATAATGGTTTTGAAACGAGTTTGCGACAATTTAGTTCAAATTCAAAAGAATAATCTTATTAAAAGAAGTAAAAACTTGAAATTGTCACTCAAAAGCATTTTTTTTTTTCAATTTCGTTAACATAATTACATTTTAAAATTGTTGTAGATAGTTACTTCATTCTGTAATGAAATGATTTTGTCATAGGTAAATATTGAGATGAAAGAATCCTTTTGAGATAAAAGGATCTTGATGTTAAAACTTGGATCTTAGACTAAGCAAACAAATTTTTTAGTTAGTTGGAACTCTGAAAAAAAACTTTGAATTTTGAAAGAATGTTATTGTGACAAAATGTTCAATTATAATGATATTCGTTAACGTAATTTCCATTCAGTATCGTTGACTTATGTGCGCGAGGGAAAGGAGGAAAGACCGTTGCTTTCAAATATGTATGTACAAGTTATTCACAAAATGCGCTGTCAGGGCACAGTGAAATAAGCCACCGTACAGTCAGACGAGTTCCGTAGACATTAATTTGCAGCCTGCGCTACCTTGTAAATGATTTCAGAAGGTATTCAATGCACGTACATTGGGAAGAATGGAATTTGTTATAGTGAAAAGTACAGAGCGAATTAAACCGAAAAGGTGTACGAAAAATATGTGAACTGGAAAATGAACGTGCTATGATTAGGTCACAATTGTTTGAATTTTGATTATAAAGTATGTCAAATTTATAAAGTTCGCGAAATAATATGTCAGAATGTATTAAAAATAAGGATAGGTGAAAATGTTTTTATGTTCAAATTTATTTTTCGACATGAATTTCTTTTGTAGAACGATTTTCACATGAATCTTAAATTTATGACAAAATAAACATTAATTTACCAGCTCACAAAGGTCAAAACAAGTGAGAACCATGAGGGCTTTGAGATCACAACTCACGAATTTATATGTCGAGTACAAAATTCCTGTAAATAGTTCCGTTTCCTTGTACTCTTGCATACGTCGAGAAAATGTTCTCAGTATTGATTCAGGATGACGACCCTTGTTCAGCAAATTATTTTTGATTCTTTAGATGTTCTAGCAGAGAGGTTTATCATGAAACCTTTGTCAAATATTTTGCTTTTCTGAAAGTTGTCTCTTTAACGACGATAAGAACTTTGCATAAGTTATTTTTTTGCGTAATATTTTTTCATGTGATTTCGTTTGAGAATCGCAAGAACGTGAATACGTTTGAGAACGTTTAATTGAGATCTGTCAGAGTATGTTATATTTTATTTGAAAGATTCCTTTTAAATTAAAAGATGGAAACTGTAAGTGATCATGTTTTGGCGAGTCATAACTTTATCAAAAACAGAATTTGAAAGATTAAATCATTCCAAAAAAAAGAAGGAAACTATAACTTTAATTACATCCCTGAAATAGAAGGGAAAAGGAATTTTACAAACGAAATGCACTGAATTTGGCTGTAAGGGCCGGGGAAAAAACCTCGTAGGTGGCAAACCCCATAAGTTTATTAATATACATCACACAAGCGATTCGACACTACACAACCGAAAAGAAAGATTGATTCAACTAAAAATTACACCACAGACTTATTTTTAACCGAGAGCAGAAAAGGTTTGCGTCTCGAACACGACGTTGCTTGTCGACGCGACCAATAAGTTGGAACTGAACTTGCTGTTGACGACAAAACAAAGACTCCAATGCAGTTCAGCACCAAAATTGGGGGTAAAATTTCTTAGAATTATATAATCTAACCCGTGAAAATAATAAAGTTTATGAAACTGAGGAAAACGCCACTTGAGAATAGGCGCAACATAATACCATGTGCTCTCGTCGTCCCGCGAGCACAGGAAAAAACATGAATCTCTAGTTTCTATAGAGAAAATGTACCGAATATAATAAATTCTCGAAACTATAATAAATAAAAGTGGTCACGTGAAACACACATGACAAATATTTTAACTTTTAGTTGTACGATTTTTAACACAAATAAATTGATTTGCCGTAACAGATCAAATGAATTCAATTGAATTAAAAGAACAAGCACAACAGTCTGTAGCATCTCAATTTGCTTGGAGTAGTGTCCACCACACGATCCAGTGATCTATCACTGGATCGGTTTCTTTTGAAACTGGATCCTTTCTAGCTGCACCAAGTTGCACACTCTATAACAGTTATAAGTACCACTTGACCTTTTGACATATACCTCAACAGGCTCTTAGGGCAACTCCAGGTTCGGTTTTCTCAAGTAAACGATGCTCGCTTTACCAAATAAAAATTTGTAATAAAAAACTACACTTGATAGCACAAAACGTTCGACCAAATAGAATTTAATCTCTGACCAGTCAAAATGTTTCATTGAACAAAAAATTATATAAATTGGAGAAAAAAATGTTTAATTCAAAACCATTTTTTATGAGATACGAGTTGCTTTTTTGCAGGATGTTTGAACGGAAAAATTTATAAAAATGTATTACATTGATAATCAACCTCGGGGTTTTATTACTCATTTAGTTGTGTCGTCCGATCCTCAGATTGGTGCGTTTACTGTATTAATTTATCATACGGTTTTAACGCAATTTTGCATTAATAAATAAATAATAAAAAGATAAATTTTTAATTTATCCTTTTGAACAAAATTTTACAACACAAAAGATAATTTAAACAAGCGATGGGTCTCTTTTTTATGATATTCATTAACCCGCCACAGTTGCCGTATATCAAGAAACTCTGCACGGATGATTTGTTGTTTTAATCGACGCGCCAATTTCGTGTCGAATATTGCAGTGATGTATAACTACGGAAAATGCGCCGGATTTTAACCGGAATAATCAACCAAGAACTCCGGTTCTAGATTAAATGCTAACGTATTGAAGAATTAATTGGACGTTTCGAAATTTTGGGACTCAGTCTTATATAGTCTAGTTGAACAATAAATTTAAATATTAAATAATCGAATAAATGGAAAATAAATAAACATTGATGTAAACATTTTCGTTAATTGGAAATTGATATAACAATATTGTCACTGCTGTGATGTTTGTTATTGTAATTGATTAATTTTAGTGCTCATTTATAAAGAGAGATAGAGAGATAGAGATAGAGAGATAGAGATAGAGAGATAGAGATCTCTCTAACCGTGTCACTGATTTCAGTATCTCTCATTCAATAATTTTAAACGGAGATATAATTTGCGACAAAATCATGGCTCTTTATGAAAGTCTACTCTGTATCACAAATTCAACAAAAGTCACACTGGTTAATTGAAATGTCTTATTTTTTCTTACTGAAAGGAAATAATATTAAAAAAAAGTAAAAAAACTGAGTTCCATTAAAGCTTTTCTCGAAGCAAAGTTATATTATTTGATTTCTTTTGAAATTTCATAAAAAGAAAAGCTTGATATAGATCAAATGTGATTCGCATGTATATATTCTTGTCACCTTTATCATGTTCAGGCCACCTTGCAAATATGCATTGTATAATGTTTTTGACAAGTCACATATAATCCTCGCGCTGTTTTTTGCATTTTGCATGGATTCGTTATTTAATACTTGCCGTCTGGCTGTAGCAACTTTGACCCTGAATTATTATTCTAATGAAAAATGTTCCTTGGTTTAATTATACTTGCTGACATAACTCAACTTTAGCGTGAAACGACAAAATTTCTTGTTCGTCAACTTTGCCTCATTGAATATATTCAATTATGAAACAAAAAGTCGCGAATTTTCAAGTACTAACATTCTAGAAAGTAGATAAAAAGAGAGTTACACAATTTCTTTATAACTATATATATATAAATGTGTAAAAAATACTAACCTACTTCAAAAACAAGTTGGAGTGTTTTGCGCTCAGCAACCTTCGAGACAATAGAAAAAAGATCAAGCTTTATTTAATATACTCGAGCTCGACTGTATATTATGTTTGGATCGTTATTTCAAAGTGACAAAATTATGGTTATGAATAAAGTCTTTCTCCAGTGTTACTCAATATTCTTGTCATTTAATTAGAGGAACGGGAGGGAGAGATTGAAAGAGGAATATTCTTGAGTTTCGCGAATAACTCTTATATACTCTTCATATAATTAATCGAATAGAAAAGAAAGCTGAACCCAACTAATTGCAAATGAATATTGATGAATAAGATCGCGCAGGCATTTACTTCTCGCACTTTTTAATGTCGACAGAAAAAAAAAAAAAAATTCGCGAGCGTTGTGCTGAAAACCCTGTTAAGCTGACTATATCTTTTAATCCATATTAAATGAACGAAACCTCCCTCAACCCCTCTCTAGAAATACGAATTATCATTTGACTGAAATCGATATGCAAATTGTTCATCTGAAAGTGTATACTTTTGATTATAATCGGATTTCGAATAATAAAATTTTTCCAATTGCGGATGACCCTGTATAACGATCGTTTCGATCCCTAGAGACAGACGGCCTACCATTTACGAATTCGTTCATTTTTTTTGCTATTTCGATTCAAGCAGATTTTTTTTCGATTTGCATTTTGTCATTGATTGATAAGAATATTAATTTACACGTAACTCTGAATTGTAATTTTTCTTCTTAGGTGCAAATGAAACAATATATAATTCAAACAATATATAATACAAATAGTTGCAATTGAATTTATCCCGGCTAAAATAATAAATAATAATGAATAAAAGAACCATTTTTTTTGGTCGCATTCAATGTTTTTTAAATGAATAGTAATATTGAAATAAAAAATTTGACTGAATTATAATATTTTTTGTCAATCAGACAAATCGGCCTTTTTGATTGTGATTTCAATTACGGCTTGTTGGAATTACAAATGAAGCCATTATTCGTACGAAAGGGGTCCAATGCGTACAAACTTTTATACCTTTAATTAGCATCTCGAATGGGACTGCGGAAAGTTTAATGTTACACAGTGGAAAACGCTTTGGATATGTACATGTCTGAATTTAACGCGTCGTCAATTTTTAATAAGAAGAAGCATAATTCGAGATAAGCAAAGGTGATATATTTTCTCATTAAAAAAAGCAGGTAATTTGAGATTAAAACTCACATGAAATCATTAGACGAATTATAAGGCAAATAAAAGCTTTACTATTATTATGCGATCATATATGAACTGAACAATGAAATGTAAAGTTATATACGTTCATTCAAAAATCGAGCAACGTAAATCATCATTTTAATTCATTATCACGAATAGTAGTGGTTTTTGCGTGAATTAATCAGTTTGTACGTAAAATCACTTTTAGAATTAAAGTTTTTGCCTAAGATCAGAGGCTGCGTTTTTGCACAAATTCTTTCGCTAAAATTTACTTTTCAAGATAGCTCAATTTTCAGACGTTATTCTCTTTTATTCCTATACTTTAGTATTTAGGACACGTGAAAGCTAAGAATGTTTGTAAGTTGCACCAGAAGAATGAGCGATTCCAAGATAAAGAAAAATAACAATCAAAAAATTACATTGCTTTATACACGGTTGGTGAACTAATCGCACGAAAGAGTTCCGAAACTCAAATTGACTACTATGGATGTATACAAAGCACGAATTCTCACAGTACCATAAATATTTTCATTGTTGTTTCCGCCAGCATGAACTTCATATCCTCAGATGTTAAGGGAAGATGTTGACGTTGGAGCTGCAGGTGCATCGAGTTATGTTGATCTGCGACGCTCGTGGTTGTTTATGGAGTACCGATCGATGCGGGGAACAAAGTGTGTAATGAAAATTTTATGCCCCACAAATATCTCAAGCAAATTTGGCCTGACTATATCTTCGGCCATGTCACTGTTTGAAATAATAATACACAAATTGTGGTAATTCAAAGGGAACTTGGAATGTGCAAAATAAAAATAAATAAAGCAACAAACACTTGAAAGTTTTTATTATATCGTCAATTGAGAATAATCAGTTTTCATTACAATATATCACCTGAGATGATCTAATTTGGAATTCCAAGCAGATTCATCTAAGTCAGCTCTTTTGACGATTACAACATTTCCAGCAATATATAGATTTTATAATTCCGTTTAAGGTAGTGTGGAACCGAGAGTTACCGACATTACAGATTTCTTTAATATAAATCAACAATTAAATCACAAATTAATTAAACGATACAAACGCGATTTTCTCACTTATTATTTTCATTCCTTTACAACAAAATTGAAGTTTTATTATAAATTGTTGAAGATAAATGGCGTACCTAGTTTTTGAAGTGAAGGTAATAAGCAGTAGGTCTCAGTTTGTTATTTATATTCTTTATTCAAACATTGTATCAAATTACGCTAAATATTCTCCCATTATTCCGAAATCCGCGCTCTTCTCAGTTTTTTAAAAATACAATGATTGCTGCAGTTTTTATTAACAAAGTCTATAACACCGTGTCAGCAGATTTTATACATCACCTTAAAAAATATTCTTCGTTACCTAAATAAATATTTATCTACGCGATGAAAAAATCTGCTCTATCTATAGATACCCGGTATTCAGCGTGCTAGATAACTGAACTTATTAAAGCATAAATAATTCATTTTGTTTTCTCCACGTCACACACATTGCTTCAGTTGTGAGGCGCGAATACTATGATTCTTCATGAAAACCTTGTTATCGAAGCAATCCGTTTAAAGCGTTTCTTTTCAACGTACGATGCTGGTTTTTTTTTCATCTTGCGCAATCATAAATGCGCCACTTGGATTCCCTCCGAAGACGTAATCATAGTTATTATTGCTACCAAACATTTATCATTTCTCCTTTAATTAAGATAGATGAAGGCCTGATGCTGGTAATATTTGTAATCTGATTACAATTTCGTGCCTGACTCATGTACAAAGTTTGTGTTTCAGTTTCTTTTTGTTTTGTTTGCAGATTGTATAACTGCAAATGTAGTTTATTGGTGTTTAATTCAGCTCGGAAAATAAAACCAAACTGAAATTCAGACGAGTTGAACGTGTAACAAGGTTGCGATGCTTCGCAATCATATTTTAATTAGATATTTACTTTGCTAATTTGTTTAATCAACGAATAATGAGTTACTGATGTACTAGTTATTCAAGCTTTTTTAAATTTAAATCAGTGTGCAATAACATTTTTTTTAAATATATTATGGTATGCTGGTTTGTAATATAGTATATGAAAATTCACGGAGATAAATAACGCCAGAAATTTCACTATACATATATATTTCTACTGAACAAGTGCACAAACTGTCACGGAATTGAAATTACTAAGTTAGTTTATGATTTTTATTTATTTCTTATTTTTAAAAACATTTCATTCTCCCCTCGAAACTTATTTTAACATTTAAGGTTGGTAGTGATTGTTATTTTTTTGAATTCTATTTGTATTCTTTTTTTCCTTCTTCAATTATTTTGGTTAAGTCAATTCTTCCAAGTTGTCGAATTCTTCCGTCGAATTTGAATTCAACATGGGTTCGAAAAACTCAATCAATGAATTTCCTGACTATTTGAAAACTCTACGCTAAATTTTAATCGTTTGTTTTTCGTGCATTGAACGGATTTCGCAGTATATGAGCTAGATTGGTAGAGAAATGTAGTTAAATTTTCTGACGTTATTTTTCTTCGTTTATCACAAATTTTGTCAGTAAAAAAATATTTATTCAAATGATAACATTGCATTCATTTCTGCACAAATTTCGTTGATATTAAAAAAAGATCTTTAAAAGCTTTTTTTTTTTTTTTATTTTTAAACTTGAATAAATATTGAAATAACAACCCGACTCATTCAGAAATATTTTCATCGAGTGGAAAAATTAAAAGGCAAAAAGTTTGTAATAAATCGGTCTGGAATTGAATACGCAGGAAGAATTTACAAACAAATAAAAAAAATCGCTTCGGTTGATTTAGCGTTAACTAAAATTGCATTGAAAAAGTGTCTCCAGGCATAAGAATCTCTCCCATAAATCAATTGACTGGAGCTGTTCATTTTTTTTTATTTTGCTTAAAAAAATGTGAGATAAAACAAAGTCAGCTTTTAATACAACGATGGAGGTATATGCAGAGCACTGGTACATCGGTGACCACAGCGCCATTATTATGGATGAATTGTTCCCGATGGAGCCGCGCACGAGTACATTAACCTATATGACGATGTTCTGTAAAAATTAGCCGTAACTCATCTTATTATGTGTGCTCGAAAATTCGCTTGTTCGGTGCACATTTTTTCATTATGTGTGCGACAAAGTTTTGCTTCGCGCGACCATTTTCTCGTTTCGGCTTTTGGTACGTAAATCTCATTCAGTGTATATGACTTTTTTGTTGCAGGCTCGTCGCATCTGTAAGAGGGTGGCCTAATGTGACGTATAATGGGTTACTGTGTCGTGACTTAGGCGTGCGTATAGTTTTCCTCCGGCGCGAGTGAGCGAGAGAGAGAGAGAAAGAGCTCTGTGAATGTCAAAAACGTAAAACCGAGGAACTGAAAAGAGCCGACTAAAAAAGGCGGAAAAACAATGAAGCTGGAGGAGACTCTACATGTAATTCGAGCTGATGCGCGGTGAAATAAAACAGCAAAAAAGTATCAGAAGGGCTTGACGCAAAGATCAAAAGGGAACGTGATGATGGGAGGAAAGTGAAATGAAAAGAAAAAGGATGATCCAATAAGGAAAGGATTGATAAAATGAACGAGCGTGGAGCAACGTGAACGTTGGCTGCGGGTCGACAAAAAGTCGTTCAAAATGCTTCGACATCTTCTAAGCAAGACCAGTAGTCGGGAAATTGAACACCTTACGGAAGGCTCAAGCCATTTCCCGACACCGACAGCTACGCCACTAACTATGCCAGCTGAAACGGCGATTAGTGGTAACACAGCAATTCTGACTAATCCGTCCTCGGTTTTCACAAGCCCTGCTAGTGTTGCGGTTACAAGCAGTGTCGAGCCGAGCCGACACATTTACAACGCCACCGTTCACCTCGTTGAAAACGACGACTTGGAAAACCGTGAGTTCGCATTTCTTTTTTACTTTCATGTTTGGATTCCAGGTTAGGAAAAAGCTTTTGAAATCATTTCTTCTTTTTCGGCTGTTTCTATTTTCTTTTAAACTGATTTTGATTTTGACAATTATTTTTTACATTTTTTCCCTTCATCTCTGAATTTCACACAAAGCAAACTAATAGAAATAAGAGGATGTGAAAATAATTTTTATTCGAATACCGTTTCTGCAATCGAAATTCTTCAAACCTTCGAAATTGGTTTCATAGAGAAATCTTTTTCGAATCGTGTTTCCAGAAATATGTACATTCGTCTTATTCAGAATTTATGAATTCATTCATCTGTAACAATATGTCCCTGTAACAGTATGCCGCTCCATTCCCGCATATGCATACACAACCAATCTTCTGTCGAAGCGTTTCTATTATTTTTTTTTTTTCTATCCACAAGTTTCTTATTCCAACTGATTTTGTTCAACAATGATACAAGTTCATTTATAACGGTGCAAACAGCATTTCCTTGTTACTTTAATAGCTGCTCTGTTGAATTTATATTTAAGCTACTTATTTGTACGGACTTCATTAGTCATTATGACGAGGTGGAATGTTTTAAAGATGTTGAGCGTAAAAGTTTTGTAATTAGTTCTCGGGTCTTAATTCGTAAACATTATGATCTCGGTCGTACATTATTAGTGTTGCTTTGAGTCGAAAAAATCTTGTTAAGGTCGTTGTAGTATGAAGTGAAAATGCCAGAATTACATAAAACTTTGACAAATTGACCTTTGAGTAATTCTCTACAGATTTTTTTTTTTTTTTTTTTTACAAAATATAAAAATGAATGAGCATTTGATATTAAATATGTCAATAAATTATTTTGAAATTATTTTAAATTAATTTGAAATTTAATTTCGAATTGTAATTAGTGAAACGTCTTTAGAAACTGACAATATAATTGGCTAGATTGTCAACGATAAATTCATTAAAATAATACAAACAACTAACTGAAAAAATTAATTAAATGATAAAAAATTACAATGATGGAGTAAAAATAGTTATCTATTTTGTTAATAACGAAAATAAAAGACGAAAAATGAGTTTCAATTTTTGTTATTATATATTGTTGACTGAAGTTCAATAAATGGTTGTGAGTTATCACTATTCACAAAGCGTGCTATTTTTCTTTCAATATCACGTTTTCGACAATGTCATCTATGAAAACTGTAAGGTAGATATTGTCGACTGAAAAACCCAGCAGTATCACTGCCTGACCGTTCCCGGTGCAATACTACTAGCATACTAAACGCAAGTTTGCGGTTGGCCAAAGTCGGGTCGATACGGCAATGCATTCGCTGCAGACGCAACTAAAACAACTATATATTGTTAAATTTCTGATGCATCAGATATTCCTAATTAACTCAATTCCATCCGTTTCTCATTTTCTGAATTTCAATTCGCTCTCTCCGCAGTTGCGAACGAACAATCACGCTCGCATAATAAGTCAGGGCCAATTACAACGCTACGACAAATTCCACGTTGCTTTTGCAGATTTCTAAAACAATCAATTTGTTAATAGTGCCAATTAACGAAAGTATGAATATATATGTTGTTTATTTTGATGTGTCCTCGTCGTTAATTAATTGAAAATACGCATTATGATTCATGTAGAATATGAATTTACTCAGGCATTGTTTTTAATTTTTTAGAAAGTTTTGCGATGGTACTTGAAATTACTTTTGTCATTTTTTTTCAGCGTTCAGACAATTATCGTCAAATGCTTTTTACTGTTCAGATTGATCGAAATTAGCTGGTCGATAATTTATGGTGCCATAAAGCCGAAGAATTGAAAAATCTTTAAAAGTTGTTGATTCGTTGGAAAACAAACTCTTTTATGAGTCATAACAAAAGAAAATTTTACGTGCTTCGTGAAGAATCCTTGGAAGGAAACAATTGTTTTATGCATAGATGTAACGTATTTGAAAAGAAGTTGAAAGATTGAAGTTAGCGTAATTACAAAAGACATTTAAACTTCAAAATATTTTCCCAATAGTCTAGAATAAGTTCGCTTTGAGATGAAATTTCTTGCGTTTCTCTTATGTACTAACATTAAACGTGAAAAAGATGAAGAAACGAAAAAGGTAATTATCAAGTGCGCATTCCGTAGTGCGCATACAAGAGAAAGCACGACGAGCCTGAAATGAAGCGCTTTGGAATTGCTACGAAATGCCGCTGGTTTGATAATTTTACATGATTGTGCAGATTAGAATTCCTGATGAGCATGAATCTTAATTTTAATTTTTAATTATTTGCCCGTGATAATATTTCAGATATTCACCTCTATTCACGTACAACGGGGTTCAGTTGAATGAATTGATGTATTTTCTGATGATTGAATACACTTATCGAGAAATAATCGAGTTTATTTTCAAATAGAGAATAAGTGTAATATGGTTTCAAAAAATATGTTATATATTCATGCTCATTTGATTCAATAAAAATAGAGTTTATTTTAAGCGATATAATTAACCAGTCGCATCATAAAGATAATTCAGTTGTTTATTTAGATCACAATGGACTATTCTCAAATAGATAACTCACTATATAAAAAAAAAAAATGAAGAAAATTAATTGACAAGTATTTCCTTTTTAGAAAATAAATTGAAAATTCGTTGCAAAAGTCACTAACTTAATTAAAATACCAGACTGAAACACTTACTCGGGTTTGAAATTGTTACACTTTTATTAACATGGATGCATACATTTTTAGTCGTTGTAAGTTTTTATTGCACATATTGATATTGTATTATTGATGTTATTGTGTTAAAATTCTTGTTCAAAATTACAAATAAATCCATGTTTGAACGTCCCATTTCTTGTTTTTTTTTTATCCCTCTTGGGTGAGTTTTATAATTTCGTTTACTGTCGTAAGCTAATTTTTTATGCATCAACTTTGTATCGCATGGTATTGTTCACTTAGAAACTCATAATGCTTTTCGATCAAAGTTTTACTACTGGCGCAGTAATGCAAAAAAAAAGGTTCCACTCTCATTTCCCAGTTAAACAAAAATTGAACGTATAATAAACAAAAGCGTCTATGAGATAGGGGTGTGTTTTTAATTTATGATTATAATTACTCAAATTTTGCAGGCACACAGTGAAGAGCCGGTTCAAACTGATACAGCTGAAAAATTTTCCTATATGTTTTCAAAGTATGTTAGAAATTTCTGATTTACAATTTATGCTAAACTTTGCCATTTTTGAGGCAATGCATATTTAATGAAAGTTATAACCTTGTTTTCGTTTTTCTAGAACATAAAAAGCGGTTTATTTCGTTTTGATTCAAATTAATGAAAAAAAAAAATAAAAAAAAACATAATATATATAAATCCTTGATTTTAAAGAAGTATAGTACGAAAATGTGTGCAAGTTTAGATGTTATTGATACTGAATGTCTGCCTACCAATTTGAGTGGACAACATTATGAATATATAACACAATGCAGGTATAGGTCGCACCAACTTTATTCGTTGTGGTTAGTTTGTGAAATCGATTGTTGCGAAATCTCCACATGGTCAACATGTATTAGGAAATGATAATCACTTATCGACTGTAAAAACATATAATGTCATACGTATCATCGATTGTATTATATATTGAAGCTTGAATCGCGATCCGAAAGGTTTTGATTGTAAGTTTTTGAATGCTTCAACAGGGATAATAGAGAGAAAATATCAAAGAAAGGTCGTATCAAATAGAAAGAGCATATATAGCTTGTTCAAATGAATTCCATCACTATTCATGAGACTAAATATGGACTGACGATTGTATTAATTAAAATGAAATATATCACATAAAGAATCATTTTTATTTGTACGGTGCATCGTATGAAATACGGATTGAAAACATATTTATGATTATTTTCATGATTCTCTGTATCTTAATAGAATACATACAAGATCTCATACTTGTTATTATAAATTAACTGCACCGACTACAAATAAGTGTCACTTCGTACGCAATTTCAGTTCTCAGCTAATCACAGGCGATGTAGTCATATATTTCAACGTTGACCAATTTGTTGGTAAAATTACACCCTTTTTCAATTTTCTCCCGAAGGCGTCTATTTATTTGTCAGAAAAACGTGAGATTTGTAAAGATTTATCGGACGCGGATTAGGATTAGATAGGGGAATTGCAAGTTACAGGATAAGGGAGGAACAAAACAGTGAATGAGAAAAGTTGGACGTAGAAAAAAAAATCAGTTTAGCGGTTTGAAAATAATTTATAAAAAAGTGTTGAGCAAAGAGCTGACTTTCTTTTGCAAAAAGATAATTAATTATTACTATTGATTTAGAATTTTTGTTAAAAAGTTAACTGTATTGAAATATGCTTGATGAAATAAAATTTTTTATACTAGTTTTTGACCTTTCTTTTCGCAGCTTTCTTTGCAGCCCTTTCGGATATGGAGATCGTGTTCCTGGCGTGCTTATGTACCATAATACCTCTAGCTGTCCTCATGGGAATAGCATTTGGAGTGAGGTGAGCTTACCAACTTTTACTAAATCATCTTTGCTAACTTCAAAACTGACTTGAGATGAACATGACTGATGTATAACTTTCAAATGCTTACTTTGGCTTAAAGTTGATTGGTTTGACTTATCGGTTTGAGAAATTCAATATCTCTTCTACGAAATATACAACTGAAATTCAAACTGAATTAAAATTGCAGGCATGTATGGAGAAAATACCGAGAAAGAAGGGATAGTTCGAACGGATTATCCTGGTACAGGGGTGTTTGTTCCGGACAAGATACAGCGGGATCTCTTCATCATCGTTCTCATTCCGGCAGTATTAAAGCTCAACCAGGCACACAAATTCTCTCGGCTCAAGACGTGAGTTCCATAGCGTTTTATGTGCAACAACAAAATTAAGCGCTACTTACTATGATGCACTGTGAATCTCAAATTCACGTGCATCAGTGATAATGATATCTTCGCAAAGCTTATTCTAAGCTAGTTATGCTGAAAATTCATTATCACAGTCATAATTAGGATCTTGCGCGTGTTTTCTCACTGACAGTTTTCATTTTCAATCCAATTGACACAAATTATTTGAAACATACTTTAATTAGTTTTGACAAATATGAGTCGTTCGGATGTCGCATCTCTCAAATGTTGTAAAATGACAGTAGTATTATAAGCGCGATTGTAAAATACATTGTAGAAATAGCGTTTTGCACAGTTGACGGTCGTTTGAAGCTCAGTAATGTTGCATGCAAATTCCACGTTAAAGTTATGCGCGAATGATGACTGTGTCGGTTGAATATTAAGTCGGTCGCGGCATAATGATTCTACCTTTTTTTTTTTATAATGCTGATAGTGTTGTCATGCAGAAAACTCGTCGGCTAAAAGACTTCCGTATCAGCAAACTTGCGACATCCAAGATAAAGTAATTCGATGCAACCGCGTTAAAAGTTTTTCGCTCGTTGCGCGTCAGATACGTCCATACATTGTCGTATCGAGGAAACAATTTTCATCCTCGTCCTAGCAATCTCTTCGTGTACTCGCGCCACAAGGAACTAATTTATTTAGTTACGATTGTTTTCTTTTCATTGAACTTGAAAGAGCTTCGCGAACGATGGGCGAATTGCTTGTAAAAATAATACTAACACTATAGCAGAAAAGTTGTTCGCACGATCTGAGAAGCTTGGAAATTGCTGTTAAATTTTGCAGAGACAGAATTTATATCCCTGGCATTTCTGTGTGCGTTTTTATGCCACAGCAGAAACGTGAAAATGAAATTGGCGCAAAAATAAATCCACGATAAAATGCAACCCTTTCTCTCGTCTCGGTCGTCATGATTCGACTTATATGACGCAAGTTAAAATTTACTTAGCGCGTCTTTTAAATTCCAGTCAAACGAGAATTTATCTTCCTATCAACTGGTTGGCGTTCCAATTTTGCTCTACGTTTGAGAGTTTAATAACGTGTAAAAAGTTGTCGAATGTTCGTGGAATAATGTAGAGCGTACGCAATGATAATTCGATCAATTCCAACTTGTAACAGCATAAATCGATGAAGTAATTCAGGGGAAAAATGTTGGTTTCACCCTGTGTTTATAGAGAACTGAATCATTTGATTATCCACAAACGCGAGGCATGTTTCCGCCCGGGGTGCAGATTATGTATGAATTTGGTTCGATCAGTACTCTTAATCGAGAACGTTGCGGTTATACCTCAACGGTATATATCTATATCCATGGGCTATCTTTGAAGAACGGTTTAGTCGACGGCTAAGTGCTCAATCGCACTTTAGATTTCACCAAACGGATGCACAACCATCCTCCAAGCTAATCCCAAGCTTTACGCCTTTTGCCAGATGTTACGCCATTCACTCGAATATGACGGGATGTCTTTATTTTGGCTTCTTATAAGAAGTTTCTTCCACCGTTCGTGCAAGAGATTTCTTAATTATTAAGATGCCGCTTTCTAACAAACTGCAAGTAATTTAAATTTAAATTTCCTCAACTTTTTGCAAAAAAATGCAAAACCAAGTTTCTGATAGACAATTTTTTTTTTAACATATTAAACATCATGTTTTAATATTCCGAAGATATTTAATGGACATTTCACTTTTTTATCGACATTTCATTGCAAATTTTATATCATCACATAAAAAAAAAGATCATAAAAAAATTATCACAATGAATTTTAATATCGGTTTAACCAGTGAATTTTCATTTATTTTCACTGCGTTATATGCAAAAGAGGTAAACAAACTATTTTATATACTTTAATCACTTTATTACAAATATTCAAAAGTTTATCTCCTCTCTTGACATTAATTTTCAATCTCGGTATTGTTGAACCAGAAATTGTAAACACAAAGACCAACGAGCGTAAAAATCGTTATTATGAAAGTAGTGTTCTACTCGGTTTCACAAGATACATTGATTTCTATTAATTGGCGAATACAACAAGACTTGTAATTGCTTCGCGAAGGTTTGTTTTTCTCCCAGTGTATTCTCATTTTCATCGATTTTTTTCCTATCTATAGATATATAACGCGATTATTTTAACAAAAAGTATAACTTTATGCCAAGTTCCAGATAAAAATAACCATTTATGTCACATGTATGTTGACATTTTTATATTTTAATTTTTGTTATACGTGAAGAGATAAATATCGTTTTTCTATGACATCCATCGATATTCTTTGAGTTTGCATATTTTTTATTCATATAAATCGTATCTATGAAAATGTTTAACATTTGTCACGTAAAAACGGCAAAGTAGCTTGAAAATTTGGAGTTCAAATATTCAAATGGAACATTGTTTGAAATGTAATTGTGTGGAAGGTTATATATTGTTACCTAATTATGCATATTGTTTTTATGTCGAAGGCGTGCGTTTTTATGAGCGCGAACGAGAGAATTTGAACATTAGGAGTACACAGGCTAGAGTGGAAGAATTTTGACGCCATTCAGAGCCCCTTTCTTCATTGTATAACAACTCTTAGTATTCGGTACAATGACCTTTAACTGTTCTACAAAAACTGTAGCCCCTTTTGTATGTTAAACACTTGATACTCTGCTTACCTTTTTGCACGAGTGAAATTCCATCTTTGAGAGACACGTAATTATGCGTCACGAAACGCAATGCAATATATTTGAAATTGAAAGTTGATTAAATCTATGATAATTGAAAATAATCAATCACACGAAAACTCGATGACTATAAATTGGCTTCATATTTGCAGTTATAAAACAGTTCGTGACAAAAATGATCGTTTTTAATATAACGGTGTTTGTCTGTTTAGTCAGTCGTAACAAAATACGAATAAGCTGATGCTTGGAGATAATGGAATTCATTTTGTTTATTTGATTGGAACAGTGTTGTTAAGCCCTCGTATATTTTCATTGAATTTTTTTTTTTATTTTCTGCATAAATGTCTTTTATTAAAACGTTTTATTTAATAAAGGTATATACTTTTGTTCGAAAAATAAATATTATCTAAAAAACCACATGTTTTTGAAGTGAGACAAGTTGAAGCAGTTATAGTTAGAATTTATACCAAAGAAAATTAAAACAAATCTCATTCCAAAGTTTTGCTTTCTATACAAATATCAGATGCATAGTTCGGATGCATTGGCTGCATTGGTTCTAATCGAACAGCGAAGCTTGAATGCTATGTCTGACAATTGCTCAGTTAAATGTGTTAGCGGACCAGTTTCAGTAGAAATTATAAAACGAGAATAACGATCTGGCGAATTGAATTTGGTTTCTCTGTGATTCGAATTGATATTACAACCTTTATGGATAGTATTATTCTAAAAAATTAATTAACTACAATTAATAAAAATGTATACGCGATTGACAAACAACAAATAAGGTGGAATACTTGTTTAAATTTAATTCGATTAGGAAATCATTTGGCTTTGCTATAATAACATCCTAACAAATTTCTCGTCCGTGAAATCACAAAGTCACGAAGGTTATTAATTAAGACGATTAAAATATCCGTAGGTCAAATTGTACGATAGATGCAAGCCAAAATGACGTATCTTCGAAATTTCGAGAGCTATAGCATGCTGAAAGTTATGGGGTTGCTTCATAGATCCATTAAACAGCTTGGTTTTGGACTTTTCGTCTATAGAGAATGTTATATATAGTTCAAAGGAGTTAAGATGCAACTTACATGATTACGGCATAGCATCGTTAAGTATTCAATATAACAAAGTTTTTCATTCAATTTACAGCTTGTACGGGCTGCACATAAATTCACATAAATAGCCAAGAAGAAGGTCAATCCTTAAAAATACATAATCTCTACAATTTTAATAAAAAACATTTTGTATTGAAGCTTCAAAAGTCAAACATATTTTCTCGAATCTGTTGAATTTTTGAGAGTGCCGCAATTTTCATTGTAATTAATTTCATTGTAACAATGCGAGGAACGATAACGTTTTTATTTAACAGACACTTAACAACTTAATAAAAAATTTTGTGAATACAACAACACTCTCTTTGTTGAGGGGTTAACCTCCCATTATGTTTTTGAAAAATAACATAACGAGAATTCATTATTTTTACAATAATGTATAAATAGTCACTTTTTAAAAAAATTGCCGATGATGGAAAAATTTGTAAAATATTTATTATTGATCGTATAATCAGCTAAATTCATTAATCATGAATCATACAAAAGTATACAGTTAGTCGAAAACTGTATCAACTTTATTATTGTAGAAATTTGCATAAAATCTATGTGTTTTTTTCTAATGAAATCGATTGAAACTTTTTATGTAATTATAAAAGTGTCAAACAAATGTAGATTTATTTTGGCATATTATTAAGGATAACGATTACGTTTTTTAAATGGACATAATAATAATAATAATAATGATATAATGAATAAAACCAGTAAACCATACGAAATCCATTAAAATCGTGTTTGTACTCATGATAGAATCACGGATATCGGGGTTTACTTTTCGACCGAAGAAAGTATATGGAAAATTTTTTTGTTGTCCGATCGATACATTCGGAAAAACAAATGAATTTCCTATATGCCAATAATGATTCAAAGCATAATTGTACATTGTCAAGCGGAGAAACGGTTCATATATTGTTATGATTTTGAGAGCGTGGAAAGTATTATCTCACATTTCAAAATATGCGCTCGTTAAGCTACGAAATCAAATATACAACCATGTGAAAAGTAGTTAAATAATTTGATGTCTGACGCTTCGTCAAACAAATTTTCTGCATATCATATAACATGTGAAATAGAAAAAAATACTGTGCTTTTCGTTAACTCTTTCTTTTTAAACACGTTTTCAAATTGCCCTAACTTTCAACGAGCAATTTGCGGGGTTTGATTCAAATGGAATTCAAATTAAACGTTATTTCAAAGCGGTACAGTCAAAATTCTTTCGCAATGTTAAATTCCGTTAAAATGTTCGATGAAAATTCCAAACTTGGACTCCTTAATGGAGTGCAATCTAAAATTTAATAATCAAAGCACGTTTAGTTCTGGAGCACTTATCATTGTATCATGATACATTTATCATTGAATTTACTACCAAGTAACACGGCAAGAGTTCGACCAAAGGTGCTGGCTTGTGCCATCGATGCAATCGATGCCATTTGACATTTCATTAATGATTTAATTAGTATTGAAATTTCTTTCAGTTTTAATATTCAATTCCTAATTTAACTCAAATAATTTCGTTACGTAAAAGTTATTTATTACAATTTAACTTAATAACCAAACAGATTCTTCAAATTATTGGATAAATTTAGAATACTAATCAAAATTATCAACAAAATAAAAAACAGTCAAACATTTTTCTAGAAAAAGCAAAATGATGTAATATGAAAAACAAATGTTTACGTATAAAATTTTAAGTTTACACTTTTTGATTCTTTTCCACTTTTTTTTTTAAAATAAAATTAGACATTCCTAGGTTTTGTACGATTGATGTGTTGTATTATCGATTGCTGAGTCAAATCAATGGCGTTTGAAAATGAATACATGAAACTCGGTCTAATAGGCTAATTATGCAGTTAACATTGTCTCTGATGTTCGCTATGATTACAACGATTTGAATAGATGGATACCATTGTCACATATACTGCGAAGTATCATCAACGATCAATGGACACTGCAATACAATTCACTACATTATAGTCGATGTCATTGGTCGCACAAAAGAAGGAATTGTATTTTCAAAACGATCGCTTTTATCCATTAGTTGCTACTGAAATCAGTCAAGCCTATTTCGGCTATTATGTTTCACTGCATGAAAGATAAGAAAGGGAATAAATCATTAGGTTTGAAACTATAATCGTACAAAAGTTAAAAAAGAAGAAAAATATTTAACAAATAAATGGTTAAATTCAATTTCAATTGTGTGATCAAGTGAAATTATAAAAAAAGAAAAAAAATTTTTTTTTCAACTAATTTTAACTAGAAACTGTCGCTTTTTTTAATTTATTGTTTTTTTGATTCGATTGTAATATCATACTAAAAGATCTTTTTATTAACACCTCTTTTCATGTTTGCTAAGTGATTTTTCAACGGAAATACGAGCTTTCTTACAAAATAAAATTTGACGAGCTTGTCTGCAAATTCAATTTAAAATTAAAATTTCATTACACGGAGTATTCGCTTAACCCTTCAAGCCTAGAGGCGTTCAGGAATAAGTCGATATCGTGAATCCGACACGTTTTCTCATACTGTTCATTTAAATAATTTCATGATTATCCATTATTTTCAGATAAAAAACATTTAATATAACTATTTATTACATATAACATTGTACAAGAATTTTAACTATACTCATATACTACCATCATTTTTTGTTTTAAAATTGTTTTGAAAACATTTTCTAATATTTTCTATCTGATTTTTGTATGCGTTAAAGTTGCTTCTGAAACGTGATTTCGCAAAAACTATTGTTTATTTTGGTTTTGATAAAGGAATTTTGTTTATTTCAAATAAATTTGTTGTAACAAGCAAAATCTCCTGATGTCAGAATAAATCTTTGTAAAATCTAATCCACCTTTTATATGAAAAAAAAAAAAATGTTTTAAATAAAATGATAGCTAAATATAATATGCGGATTCATGCTGCAAGATATAATTTTAACATTTTTATTGTAATGCAATTTTGTTTTCATCAGATATTTCCAACTTTCATGATTTCCGTTGTAAAAGATTAAATTGTATTTCATGATTAAGCAACTCAACGAGGTGTACATCGAATCAAAGTTTTTTATTCAACAAGCGTATGCTTTTAGCATCAGGTTATATAGAATGTTTCAAACTTTCAGCTCCACCGCCAATTTGAAACCGATTTGATACCGATAACGCAAATTTTAAGTTGAACTTGTATTGAGCTATAAACATTTAGTTCAACTTAGCACAAATACAATAGTAATAAATAACTATATCTTGTAAACAATAGTTTTTTCGAAGCCGTTATTTTTATTAAAATAACGTGAAACGTTAGCATGAATATTTTCCATGCGATTAATTTTCGATTATGAATAACACATTATTAATAGTTTAAAAAAATAAATAAAAAACGATTTAAAATTGACCTGCAATTAATTTCGTTTTAATGCTGTTTTCGAATTTTTAAATACAGAATATTGCACCGATACATCATATGGATGAATAATTTTGTTGAAATATTAAAGATTAGAATCTGACTGAATTTCATTTATCATCTGGTACAGCTTGCAATAGATTTACCTCGAAAGTGCATTCATTTTAAATGCCTTTATAGATTTAATTAAGCTGCACTATACGCAATTAGTATCAGAGTTTGATTAAGCCTGTATAACGATTTTGCAGCCAATAATTGATTTGCAAAATTGACTGCATAGGAAAAGTATTTCTAACAATTAAGTATGAATAGGTTAAATATTATACTTATACGTTTGCATACTCAGCTCTGTTCGGAAATTATATTCACATGATTTATAAAGAAAAAAAAATATTGTCGATACAATTATTACAAATTATTTATTTACAGTAAAAATGTGCCAGGTTTTTAAAAAAGTTATATAATGTACTATATTTGTTAAAGAACGAAGTAAGATATTGGAAATTAATAATCTGGCAGGTGTAGACTTCATAATATATACCTATAGTGATGCCTGGTGAAGTACAATTCAGAGCACACCTGCTAGTTTAAATCCTTGAGATATTTGCTCGCATATTTTTTACTTTTTTTGTATCGAAATATTTTTAATTACCTATTTTGCTTATAATGGTAATCAATTATTTTCATCAACAAATTATTATCGTGATTATTCATTGTGAGTTTTATAATACGAAAAATTTACTTTCTGATTATCACTATTTATAATTATTATTATTTTGAATTTATTTAGTTTTTGATGCACAATTGCATAATTTACATAATTTTTTATAATTTATTTTACATAATATTTTTAAATAATTTATATTTCAAAATTTTTTTTAAATATATCTTTTCGTTTGTATGATTTCGGTTGAAATTAAGAAATGATTAATATAAAAGAAATTAAATCGTTGATTCTTGAAAGAAACGTTTTCCATTCATATTTCTTTTTTCATTGTACACCTTGCGAGTGAATATAATATTTTTTATTGCATTTGAGAATTCTACATTTTTTATTCCTTTTATTATCATCAGTATAAATTTTTATTTGACTTAAATTTTTTTGAATATTCACATTGTTGAAATTACGAAGCAATACTTTCTTTAAAAATAAGTGACTCTTGACGAAGATACATTATCAACACATTCTGGATGTACTTTAATAAATGGAAAGATAGTTTCAGTGACAGTATTTCTTTTATGTCACGCTCGTGTTGCAGTAAACAACTTTTCACGTCGGTTTGAGATCTATACACCTGGTGAACAAAAGTTGAGAAGAGCGACGATAACGTTCACGAAGTGAAGAAATATAAAAGTTCAACGTGATGAAAGGAATATATTTTTCTTTATTTATAAAAATCTAGGAAAAAAAAATACGTTGCCCGAAAAAGTAAATTTTGCGTAAAAAACAGAAAAGAACAAACTTTTGTTCAAACTTTTGCATCGTTGATGTGAACCTAACTTTAATGTCATTCAATATTGGGAAAACTTTTTATTCGCGTATACTTAAAGCGTATATTGAAGTATGAATGATCACTTCAACGGGTTCTAAAACTAATCTCGTAGCATTTTTTTTATTATATCTTATATCTTTGAATGCTGAAGATTGTAAAATTAACTTGACACTATACAAAACATTGTTTAACAAAATCGTTCAGAAGAACGATCATTCCATGACAAAGAAAATTGCACTATCTATCATCGCTTCCTATCTCCGGATATGACTTTATTATTTTTGCATTTTACGAGGTAGAAAAATGCGTCAACTAATGGACTATTCATTGTACTTGACTTTGATTGACGGCATCTAAAATATACTCGCGAACGGCAGATGTCCTTTTACGAAACGTCGATTGTCAAAACTGAAAAGTAACGACAAATTAATCTTTCCTTCAAAAAGCACTTTCTTTCTGTTGATTTATAGATAACGATTTTCTCAAATCCACCACTCGTACTTCAGAATTGCATTGATACGACACGTTCATTTAATTCCCATTGTCGCGTCATTGAAAGTTTTGCAGTCGCTCGTGTACTGTGTGAAAATACATTTTTTTTTTCATTCGATGACACAAAATGGTCGCAGTTTTGAAATGAAAAGTACAAAATGTCGTTCATTTCTCGGGAATTACTCTGAAAAAGAAACGACTTTCAAAACGCGAATATCCATCGAGTCTGCATGTGATCGACTAACTTAAACGCTCATGGCAAAAATTGTGCAACATTTCATTTCATTTATGTTCATTTATTATTTGTATAAAAAATATTTTACATAAAATGATAACTTTTAATAAATAACAGCATTGATTAAAAGAAGATATATTCCTTCGAACGTGAGATTTAGGAGATACGGTCAATACGAGCTCCCTCGAGAGAAGCTTGAAATCTCTGTTGACAAGACTCGATTTCAATAATAACAACGACTTTGGAAGAGCGAAGTGGAATGAAAAATTCGACGACAAGCGCCACGACGATTTTCAATTGAGTAATGGTCGCGGAGGTATGAAAATAATACAATTTGAATTGACCTGGGCCCATAAATTACGCCCTTTGGTCAATATGGAGCATCCCTCGAATCGGCAGAAGCCAAGATTTATGGTTAGATTTAACGACATTAATCCTGCACGAAACTGCGAATTTAGGTGCCGGGCTTTTCCACGGTCGCAATTCCACCGGGGAACAAGAAGTGAAATGCCGAAACAAATACGATCGTACGTGCAGAATTTGCTCAGGGCCAATTTCCATACATAAATATACATAGTACATATGTCCTACAAAACAAGCTCGGTGGAAAAAGCGGCAAGAAAAACTTGAATTAGCAAGTTCAATTTTAGATCTTCGATTTAGGGAACTGCCGTTTCACTTGTGAAATTGAGTTGTAAGATCAAGAACATATCGTTCGAGTATTTTTATTCTTTTCGTTACACATAGTCAGAAGAGGAATAAAAACAGTTTAGAAGAAATTCTAAAATGAAAAACAATTATTCGATTAGACGAGCATTAAATATTCATTGTTGCACCAAACTTTACACTTGTTTATGTGTTCATTAAGACACATTAACTTAATGATGAGTGTGTTATTTATTCAACAAGTAGTCGTTACGTGGAGTTCATTATTTTTCTCTTTCTGTGAAAGCGGTTTGGATTATAAAAAAGTATTGCATCTTGTTGCGTTCGGTTGTCTAATTTTTTGAACAAAAATTGCTGAATTCAGTGCAAAGAAGTAAATGGAAAAACTGATTTATTTTGTTGGGCATGAAAAATGAATGAAAAGTGAGAAATAAACAATGATTTTCGTCAGAATGTGATTTGAAATCAGATCTTCCTAAAAGATGTGTATTAAATTGAACATTCAACTCTTTGTACTTCCAAATAAAAATGTTTGCGTGTACCTCGAAGGACATTCACCTCGGAACGTTAAATTTGTTTTACCGGAAGTGGTTAACATCCTAAAAGATGTTAATTATAATGCTCGATTACGAACTGTGGTCTCATAGCCGGAAGTAACCAATAGACGGTATTGTATGTGAAAAATGTTGTGTTCAAAGTTTTTGGAAACAACGATATATTCGTACAAAAAGAGAGCTATAGTAATTAAACCGCGTAATTGAATCACACTTCCTCTTTGTACAACTTTTCGCCGCTTATGGCATTCATATTGTCCGCACAAAAAATGTTCTGTTTGCTACAAATAAAAAATTTGTTTGACTGATATTCTACACAAATGAAATTTAGATTCGTTGTCAAAATAATGAACTGAAGTGAACATGAGAATGAAAAATTGGATTACGGTATTATTATATTTTTTTGTGCCACACGAAAACATCTTTTGATTTCGAGTAAATTTTTTTTCCCCAAAACATAGCTGTCAGAACAATTACGAACTTTACATATATAAACTTTATTGAAAAGGCCTTGGGGTATGAAAATGGAGTTGCCTTTATTTTACAGTCGACAAAGATTTGTCGCTGAAAATGTGAAAAACGAGTAAAAGCCTTCTTTTTGGCACGTGCATTGGTTTCCGAATTAATTGCTCGCTTTCATTGTACGCGAATTTTGCGTGGGTAGCACTTTGGATTAATTGGGATCCCATTTGTCCCGATCTTTCTTTTTAATGAACGTTTTTCTGCGATCTCGCTGCCCCGAATCATTCACCCGGTTTTCATAACTTTTGTCTCTTTCGCACTCCCTCTTTACCATCCAGTTATTCAATTTAATTGCACCTCATCCTATAATGACAATTATCATGTAATCGTTTTGACGTATCAAGAAATCATAAGATGTTAAAAAATCAAAACAAATAAAAACATCAAGTAGATAATGGGAAAATTTGTTTCAGCTTATTTATTTAATAGTTAGCAAACAGACAAAATGAATTTAAAAATGTCACTACAGTCACTGTTGCATGTAAATGTATAATGTTTCTCATATTATTAAGTTAGTTGTTTGAACATTAAGTACCTTCATTCAGACGTTACTTTTTGTCTTAGAGTATAATTTGATAGCAACAAATTGAGTTTAGAAGTTTGAGGGGCGAAAAAATCGTATGTTACAAGTTTTGTTCGAATAAATACTGTTGAAGTAGTTAAATTTGTAAATAGCCAAGTTCATGAATAGGTTCAAGTACATTGTGAATACTAATGAGTGGCACTCAGCATGTAAAACAGTTCGCTTTAGTTTCCTCAGCACCATTCCAAGTATTTTTGCGTTTGCCATGCATGTTTGATATTCCAACATATATTCGTCTCTGTTGTTACGTCACACTTGAGCAGGTCGCTGCAGTTGGCAAATCGTGAATTTGCACCGAGATTCCGACAGCTTTTCAAACGTAATTAGATGTTCGCGTGTTTTCTCGTTAAGTTCAAGTGCTTTTTTGACTCAAAACATTGAGTTCAAATTTGACTAAAGTTTTCTTAATTTGTTTTCCCCTGAGATAATTAACTTTGCCAAGTGCTCGCGAATAATTCTTCTTACCGAATAACCAATGCAGTTTCGTTCTACGAATTTCGAGAATAATTAGGACTTCTATTATTATACGAGAGTGCATTGAATTTTTGATGAACGGCAGGTCCAGTTGAAGTCCAGTTCAAGTCCAGTCAGTAAAAAAAATGCGATTAACATACATTTCATGCCATTTCTCGGTTAATTTTTCCCTTCAATTTAATTCGTTTTGTTTCATTTGTCTTTTAAATTGAACATTACTCTTGCTTTGATATATTCGGTTTAAATCGTACTTCTAATAAAACATGACATTTAAAAAAGTATGATTGCCATGATCATCCATCATTGATGAGAATAAAATCGCGATTTCTATCTCAACTGTGTTATTAGATGAATTCAAGATTTCCACTTTCATAGAATATGAACGCACAGAATATCTAAAGAAGACTTCCAGAGTCTATGCAACATCTGTTGCAATCATTAGGACTTTGGCAAATTCTAAAGAGGATTACATATATATTTCAAACTGATAAAACTATATTTTCTCCCGTTCATATACAGTTTTGAATAACAACTTTTTTAATACCCACTGCGGCATCGAAACTTTTCTGATTATTTTTTGCAATTATTATCCAAACATTCTGCAATCGTGATAACATGTTTGGATGCCTTTAAAATTCTGATTTATTATACACCAATTTTCCGGGACTTAATGAAACGCTCGGAGGAAAAGGAATATTTAATCTTACGTGAGGATATATCAGCTTTAATAACTTATATCAATGAAGCTTTATAAGACGTTTAATGAGCGAATCTTGTGCCACTCGTGCCGATATCGCGAATTTCAGGCAACGTTGCTTTTAGCACCACTTACCTTATATCTTCGAGCATAAAAATCGGATTAAATTCTAAAAATCATATTAGGGTTGGCCTCGCTCCGTTATCATTTAATATCTTATCTCAAGAATCTTTCCACAACCACTTGAAAATGAGTTTTCAATTAATGAATTTTATTTTAGCCTATATTTTTTATTGCAATTGATCTCATCTTGTTCTTTTTTTTTAATGTTTGTTGAATACATTAATTTATATTTTCACTTTTGAAAATTGTTTGCATGGTTATTAAAAGAATCCACGGGTTTAATTAATGAATTATTATCAATAGAAATCATTTTTTAATATACTTCAAAGAATGTCGCAAGGTAACTTCAAGTCGGAAAATAAATTCTGTATTATTCGAGTTTATTCTGCAAGAAAGCATTTTTGTGAAGGGTTGAATAAAAAAAATCTGAAGGAAAAAAAAATAAGACCATCGCAAAAAATCCCTGCGTAAGGGAAGACTTCTTGAATAAATGGTCTGAGGGTTGCATACACTTTAGGGGCCTGTTCAAATGTGCACTGTTCTCAGTTTTATTTCTCCTGCTGGATTTTTAAATTGCCGCTGAGCTGTTTTTGATTTCGTTTGCCTCAAGACGGAGCAAACAATCACGATTGAAGATACATAAAGACGTACAGAACATGAAAAAAAAATAAATAAACAACACCAAATACTCGTTGCTTTATCAATGGAAACGTAAAATTAGTTGCGCGAAATTGTGCAAACTCAAATGACGTTTGTTTGATTTTTCGTGAGCCACTCGACGAAACTCCTTGTGAATTTAACATTAAAGTTGACATCAACGGCAGCACTTAGCGGAAATATTTTACCACGCTGTTACAGATGTCCGCGAAAAACTTTTGAATGAATCTGACTTGTGTGCATACATTTGTTGTATTGGTGGATCGATTGACGTTTACAGTGATCCGCACTTTTGGCGGAAAACCTCTCAGATATTCTATTTCAAAACTAAACATATATTCAATCTAACAAAATTTTGCGATAAAACAATAATAATAAAAATACAATAATTGTCTCAATACAAATAGACGTGCGAACTTATTAAGTGAGCGTATCAGATTCCCTTTTTCAGTTACGCTTACGTAATATTGAATTGCATAATTTTTTTTTTGCAAAAGTTGAATCACCTTATTTCACGGTTTATGATTTCTACGTCGATGTCTGTTTTTTTTTTGTACAATTCTCATTATTGTCGCACATCAAAGGACAAAAATGTAAAAGTACAATTTATTAAGGGTTCAATGTACTTGATGGATATTAATTATTTGAATTGCATAACAATAATATCGACATCTGGTTGAAAAGTGCAACTGACAAATACGTGCGTAGAATGCGAGAAGGGCTTTGACCTCCAGCAGTTTGAAACTATATAGCAGTGACCATCGCAAGCTGTACTTCCCTTACCGCAATCACGAGTTACAAAGCATATATCCGAATGAAACAATAATATCTTTGTTTCTGTGCTCTGCACTGGGATGCATAATTTGCGCTTATCGTCCAGCCCAAAAATCTCAACCACACGAAATTACGAGATGCTCGTTACATTTACATCGCTTTCAGAAAAACTCTCAAATTTGGTAATATATATATAAACATCGTTTTGAGCTCTGTTTCAATATATATTAATTAATGTTTCATATTATTTGAAATGTTTTGAAAGTTTTAAACTGTTATTTCAATCAGAAACTCGTCTAACTTTTTAAACGTTTTTTTTCCCAAGCGATGAACAATTGATTTTTTGTAAGAAAATTTCAATTTTGGGTGATATATCCCAGAGAGGTTATACACCCTCGGGACATATGCATGTACAACGTATGCACCATGTGCAAATGTGCTCCATGGGTAATAATCAGCATCAGGGGTAAAACGCCTGAAGAGAAAGGCATACGTGATGGTTAAGATGTTTAGGATTACATGAAGGAAACGTTATAAATATAAACAATTATGCTTTTTTTTAATTTTATGGTGATTTTGAATCAAACGCATAACAGAAAGTTATCTTCATGTTTATGTTCATGTAAATTGTTTAGGTATCAATACAAATATTATCATATTGTAATTACACCCAAATTATATATTAATTATTCTCTCATGTGTTAATACTAATTGGTTATTAACAGCTATGACGCGTAACTTTTTTAATCTGATAAATAAAATTATGAATAAAAGTTAATCAAAATTAAAGATTGTTAAAGTTTAGCGAAGTTAGTAAAGTTTTATTATGAATTATTTGTTTTATATTAATTTATGAAGGTTTAATATTATATTTGTTAACATTATTATTTGTTTTATATTAATTTATGAAGGTTTAATATTATATTTGTTAACATTATTATTTGTTTTATATATATCTATGAAAGTTTAACATTATATTTTTATTTATATTTATTAAATTTGTGACGGGATTTCAGTCACGAATTTACTCTCACACCTGATACTTGGAGCAATTAATGTTCATTTTCCGAATAACAAAACAAACCACTTCAAATATGACTCTTCAATTTGCGGACGGAAGATGTTATTCTGAAGTCTAGTTTCAAAGTACTGGAATGATGCAAGTTAGGTAATGAATTTATCATAGTTCCATGTAAACGTCTGTCATTGATTTAGAAAGTACTTTTTAATTAAATGATCTGTGCAAACACTACGCGAGAAAAAAAATTATCAAACAGTTTCATAACTGGATAGAATTCACTTTTTTTGTTGAAAAGTTTGGTAATTCATTTTCAAAGACGGCTTCTGTCTCTTAGTTAATTATAAAACAGTTTTGTGAAAATTAAACCAATTTGGATTAAAATTATTGCAACGTTATTTCCGTGTAGGAACAACTTCAAATTCAATCGTTATCAAATTGTTACCAGTAAAAGTAAATTGTTGACAAACCTTTATAGAGAATTAGCAACACATGAGTTACGCTATATACTTTTTATCAAAATCTCAAATAAAGTGTCTGAAATTAAGATACTAAGATCTAAGATCATAGTTATTAAAATGATCACATAAAACATGTATTGTCATTAAATAACAAGATTTTTAAAACATCCTCTACTTAAGAATATTTTTGACAAGGGATGAATATTAAGAATTGTTTATACATTGTCTCAAATAAAATATAAATCTAAAGAAACACATTACTCTAGTGGGATAAATGACGATAAAAGACATGCTCGGTAGTTTCAAGAACTGATAATCTCAAGTATTTTCGGTCGAGATTATATAGCCCTTGGTTGTGATATCATTTATATCTGATGTCATTAAAGGATATAATTTTGCACATTTAGCGGAGCTTCGTGTTATCGCTACGGACTTCCTCACACCGATGCTCCAGATATTCTGATAATATATATAGGCTACTTCTTTAACAAATTATAACGTTGCTACATTTTCCTGAGATAAAACGGCTAAACATCTAAAACCATTAGTTGGAGTTTAAAAATACTTCATGATAGAATGAATAAAACACTTTTATAACTATAACTCGATTAACGAACAAAAATAATTTACAGATATATATTATATATTGTATTGTAATTATAATTATAAAACAATTAACAAATTATGCAATTATCTAAATATTAAGAATTTAAGAAATATGAGGCACTGCTTCTCATTTTGATATGACGGAGAATATCATTAGGATTGGTTTATAATTGGATCTTTCTTGTTGATTACGATATGGCTCGTCATAAAGGTCGCGAGGCATGCGCCTACGGTACAAGATGCTTCGCTTAAGGGACGTGAATAGAATGCCAGATTTGAGCTGGATATGACACAGAGTCTGATGAAGTAGTGGGTGGGTGGTTTTGAAATCGTCCCATCTTGCGCGTCTGCTGCCACATTTGTGACGATGTTTTAGAGTGATAATATTTTACGTGTAAGAATTTGCCGCTAATTTTGTTATGAAAGTTTAATCATCTTGGCGAAGTCTCGCTCTTTCTCAAATCGCACGCTGCTTAAGTGAATGCACAATTAGTCGCTTGTTGGTGTACAGCCGCTAAATTAATGTACGCAAATGCACAGCTGATGATGCAGAATTTCTCCGCTAATCTTCCTCGTCGTTTTAGGTCTTGCTTTCAAATAAATTTTCGCCGCATAATAAATATTTGCCCGGCAGTAAAAAAGTTTCCCCATGGAAACGTTGCAAGATATGATAGACGTACGTTTTAAAATATACCTGAAAGAAAACGTTTATATCATCTTTTGTTATAAATCTCATGAAGGAAATCGTTCGAGAAAGTTCTTGAAGAATAAAATCTTTTTTAATTGACAGCAAATTGGAATTTTAGTGACGATGGGTAATATTATATTCGGTTGTTTCAATTTAAATGCGAGAAAACATTTATTATCGAGGCTGAGTTCTATTATTCGGCCGTTATTCGTATCAATAGGGATGAAAATTCGTGAAACGGCTGGAGAAGTGATTTTGAAAAGGACATTATGAATTGCATCAAGGCGCTATTCAAAGCTTTAATGTGCTGCATTAGACTGAAGCACTGGGATAATTGACACGAGTCGAAAAATTGTCCCCTTACTTATTTTTTATCAAATATATAACCACGCTTACCCTGGTGAAGAGTGCAATTATATTCACATCAATTTTTCTCCCAAAAGATATGGTTTAAAGGACTCTTTCGCGGGATAATCAAGTACTGCTCTTATCAGTTCAGTTTTTCTTGTCGATAAAGTTCCAAGTTATTCGTGTTTCTTCTGTTTTTATTTTCCGCATCCGTTAATAGGCACACTTTTTCTTGTATCATAACCGACTTACCTTTTTCTTTTTCGTAGACCTTTTTTTCATAACTTTCGACTCAAAAGTTTCTATTTCGCTTTATTTTATGAATTTATACGCTTGCGGAAACTTTGAAGCTATTTTTGCGAACGATAGAACCGTTCTTGTGTCTTGCAATGATGAAAATGTACACACAAATTTATAGAATGTTGCAACCGTCGCTCTCTGTTGCCGAACTTGTTCGTTCTTGCGACTATTTATATTTTAGTTGTTGAAGTTTTTCGCATGGCGCATATCAAAGTCACCGGGACAATTTTTGCAAAATCGCACAACTTTGAAATTGTTTCGACATCGTCGCGAGATATTGCTTGCAACTTTCGTTTTTTTATCGAGGGCTCGTCAAAGGTTTTAAATTTAATTTACAAAATTGTTTCTAACTGAGGTTCATTTTTTGGCGCCCACATTTAATCAAGGGTGTGGTTTTTTTTTGTCATTTTCAGAATTCGAAGAGCTGATGTTCGAATCGAATATTGATTATTGAATGTCATTCCTGCTGAAACTAATGAGAATTAAAGTTTTCCAAACAATGGTGTTGGAATAATTGATGTTGATTGAGGATTCGCTATGTGCAGATCATTTTATTCCAATTTTTGTGTTTTCTATTGTTCAAGATTAACACGAATTTTCCATCGCTCCCAATCACTTTCAACTGAAAGAACACGTTGTATTGTAATTATATATTGTCTCTTGTCTATAAAGCAATTACGCTTAGTGCGTTTTACTATCAATGCAGTTGACATCAATCATATCTTTACTTGATGGCCTGTAATTAATCACCATTACTGATAAATCAAAACTGATGAACTTCGCACAGCCTGTATTTACACACCGATTATAGTGACGATGCAAAATTCCCTAGTATATCAACATACGTTTAATTTTCATGTAAAGTTTTAGAAAAAAGTCAAAAAAGGTACTTCTAGTAGAGAAAGATTGTTTATAGAATATATTTAAAATATATTTTTTAAGATCTAATTTATGTTTAGGAAAATATTTGCCATCATTCACTTTTTTTATATGAAATCATTCCTGTCAATCATGTTGTAACGTCATAGATTGAAGTGATTGTAACACATCCTAGAATTCTGTATGTATCTCGCTACGTCCAGGACATTCCAAATACCGCAAGGATTTCATCTTCGATGTTGCGATCACGGGTAGATAAAGTATATATACAGTCTGACATGCTTGGTACTTTAATCTCGGGACGTCACAAGCACAAAGTAGTTTGTGTTATATAAAATCTATATAATCAAACGGTGAATCGATGAGGCTCGTATATTTTGGTATGATGGTTTTTGAGTATTAAACGAAATCCGCGGAAAATTGCAACATTTTATATTATATAATATAAGGTAAAACTCAAAAAAGAAAATCATTCTTCAAATTTTGTTATAAACAATTTCTTAATAATTTTGTCCTATAAATATTATTAACAAACTTTGACTAAAAAACTAGGTATTTTAGTTGAAGTTGTTAATAAATTTATTGCTAATTTATGTTAGATAGATGCAGCATGGTTTAAGACAGTGCGCCTAATTTGTAGAGAAACTTTTTCGTTCGTATGTTCAGCATAACTGGTTTAAGAGGTTCTTTTTTTTCATTCGCAGAAAGAATTTGCATGTTTTGCATAGAATAGCTTCTAGACGTCTAGCGAAATAGGAATCAAGTCCGTAGATAGCTGTGGACGTAACGTAGAAAGGATCAAAAAGACATTTTATTGTGTTGCTGAATAATAACTACAAACAGGTGCTTCTGAGCCGCTACATGTTATCTCGTCGAAATAAACCTTTAAAGTTTTATTGTTCGAAACAATAGTAGCGTATCGCCACAACCTTAAGTTATCTCTAAATTTTTAAATGTATTGAGCACACTACGTTTGTCACTGTGCCTTTGTTAATTTCACTACAGTCACTCGAGAAGTTCAACGTATAATTGTGTAGATGAATTAATCATCCACAATAAACGTACCAGAGATATTATATGTATAGTTACATGTATTGCATTGCCTCCGTGCATACAGAATAGTTATTTATAAGGGATTGCAAATTACTGCATATTCCATACACATGTTTATTGTGTACCGACTTAATTTATTTAGTGCATATACTGTCTGGTGCTCCATGCTCATATTTCGGACATCGTTCTGCATTGGATTGAATACTGTACACATTCAAAACAAGACAACTTTATTATAATTTGCAGACTTTATCTTAAATGGTTAATTTTGTTTTGATGTGCATCTGTTGAACGATTGATGAAAAACTGTCTCTGAAAAAATCTTATGAATATATTATGACATTAAACAAAAATATACGATGCAAAAACTGGGGTAAAAAAATTGTATGGTTTCACTGTGCAACACCTTGCATCACACATTTCTAACGAATTTTTATTCCTTCTTTTTTTTTTTTTCCTATCCTTATGGTGTGTTGGGTTTCATCCAAAATTAATTCTGTATCAATCACAATTGACGCTCACTGCTCGATGAAAGTTTTTGATTCAGTTGAAACGATACAATCCATCTGCACAAATCGTTTTATCATATCCATTCTTTGAACAAAAAATAGATTTATTTGTTTAAAAAGATCTTTTTAATATACAATGAACGCTTTTTGTTAATTGAAAACTAGTTTCTCACTTGGTGATATTTAAATTTCAACAATAAAGTTTGACATTTGTTTCAATACGTTTATTAATTTCTATTTTTTTCATTTTCTTTTTTTTTTTTCATTTTTTTCATCCGAAACTGAATGTAGTACATCTGTATACTTATGAGCTAATGCTAGTGCCTAACCTATACTATATGGTTAGTTTGAAGAATACAAAAAAATCGAAGGAACACGAGAGATTCAAAGGAACCTCAATTTCCCTTTCTGGTTGTGGCATTTGTTTTTCGAGCGTTTCGTACAGACAAGCAGATATAACTCGATTCGTGCGCAGTTGAATTGTAAGAAAATGTATGCGCATAGTATGTCGGTCGCATGAAGGGATGGCAGATCATACGTATATGCAAATCCGTTCTGCGTGCAAGAGATGCGAGCCATCGTGGCACAACGCAAAAAGGCCCTTTTTGGCTGATAGCCGCAGGCCCACAAAGGTGCAAATTATATTGAACATTTTGCCATAGTGACTCTCTCGCGCCCGATAAAGACGAACGTGAATGTCGGGATTGTTCTTTGGGAATAATTTTTGTTCAAGCCGCAAATCTCTTGCAGACTTTTATTCTCAACGATTCCATTGTCAACATGGCATTGCGCGCGAGTGCGATCAAAATTTCACGTTACAAAGATTAACATATGAATTCGCAATTTTTACAAGCGTCACGCTGCAGCGGCGTTATTGCGCGACGGGGAACTCATGTATGGAACATAATTCTAACAAGATGAATTTGTTTTTTGATTAGTTTTGATTGACCTCAGCACGACGGCAAAGAATATATATAAAATTATACAATAAACAAGGTGATTTTGTTGTACAATTTCGACAACAAATTCCAACATAAATGTGAAATTTATCGAAGGGTCATTAGTGAAATTATAAGATTTCATAAATTGTTTTCAATTCTATTTTGGGAAATGACTCCAACATGTAAATTTAGGTCAATCAAAATTCAAACGCTCTGAGATAGTACAATATTCAGGATTATATTTGGTTAGTAATTAGTGACACAATCATTAAAATGGAAGCTTTACATTTATAATTTATTCAACTTTGGTACAATAATTATTAACCGAACAAGAAATTCACGGCTTCTTCACTATTAATAAGTGCAATTGTTTTATGAGAAATGAAAAAGATCGTAAAGAGAGAATAATTAGAAAAATTACGACAAATTATTCAGTAGACTTCGTCTTATATCTTGACATTTTCCGTATTTTTTTGTTTTTTTGTAAAGATGATTCAAATAAAAAAAAAAGTGAATACCGTGACTAAACTTCTCTCGTAACCTTTTGAACTGTAGTGTGCTTACGGTCATATTCATCGAGCGGTTGGCTGCACCCTTAACAATATAACAAACGACAAAACATATTCCCCGCTGATTTCGACACCAGATCGATATATGTTTCCCTCGGATCTTTTACACGATAGGAAATAAATTTCGAGCTCTTCAGATCGCATGCGATTTTGTTGATTCCGAGTGCGTTGCACTCTGAATTCGAAGGATGCTTTTGAATGAGCGCGTAAAAAGCATCACAAAGCAACCGTGCAACAACACGGAAAAAACGGAACGACGCCGACGAGAGATCCGATTCATACGATTTCGCGCGTGCATCCAAAGACGCAGCGCGATTTTTTAACCCTGACGCGACACACGCCTACATTCTCACTCTCTCGCTCTCGTGTTTGAATAAATTCGGGCGCCCGTTCATATTTCTTGGCTTTCGCGAGCTAAAGAAACGCGCTGCTCGCTGCCGACGCCTTGCATACCATGAAAGTAGGACAACCGTCTGTCCAAAGAGATCTGTGCGCAACGATTAATAAATCGGAGACGACGAAAAAAAGACAGACGCGAGCGAACAAAAAATTCGATACCCGCCTCTATGCCGATTGAAAAAGTTTGCACTGCATTTTTACAAAACGAACTTGATCTGAAAATTGCAAAACAGTTTCTGTTTTTAATACATTGCATGAAATAGAATATGAAATATTGAGATAATTTTTGCCGAGATAATATTTGTTTGATTCATTTGCTTAAATAATATTACATTTTTATCTCGTTATTGAATATTGTAATAACTTATTAGACTGAACAAAAAACGACTTATATAAAAAATAGTGCAAACTTATTTGAACTGTGTAAAAAGTTTATAAGTATATTTTTAATTATAGAAATAGGTTCATGTTTCAATTTAGTTATGCACGTGTTAATCTGTCATTAACGTCGGTCGTTTATCAATTTAAACTTGCGAGATAGAATGTTGAAATGTTCTTAAATAGGGAGACCATCATATTAATGTCAAATTCGATTCGATTATAAATTCGATTTGTAAAATTCGTTCAGAAGGTTGGGTTATCATAAGTCGTTCGTACAACTCGTGATAGAAAAAAAAAAAAAAAAAAGGGAAAGATCGATTATTTGATATGATTCCGATGTATTTTTGGGAATCGGTTTTATAATTGCCTTGCCGTCGCTGGCGAAGCAAAATCCCGGCCGATTGGATATTCGATGAATGGTTTTTTGCCCGCGTGCAAGTATAGCTACGCGACCTGAAGAGTTAAACCGCGTGAAAAAGTTTGATAAATGTGGCCAATTTGTGTGTCCCCAATCTGTTTTCGATGCATTAAACTTGATAAACCCGAGCACACAATCTCCAGCGACTCTTGGCACTTATTTCTGAATGAAGGCGCACATCACAATTGTCACTAACTGCACAATTCACGTTTGATTCTTTCAACCCATCCATTGTCTCTAAATGCTTTCTCTCTTTTTCCTGGCATCATATATTTTTCCACTCGCGAAGTCGTTCAAATCAATTCTGGCAAAATAAAATGCCCTGCGACTCATATGAAATCAAACTTTTACCGCCGTTCTTCGTCTTGGTAATTTACGGTAGGCCAAAAAGAGTTTCAAATTCGAGATCGTCGAAACTTTTTGAACAACTTTCCTACTACTTGAGAAATATTCCACACTTTCACAATTTAAAAGCATTTGATGTATGATCAATTTGCTTCAAGTGTTACCTCCTCGTTCCACTCTTTTCACAAGCTGTAACGGATGGACTTATCTCGATCAAAAATCTACTCGCGACAATCGTTTTTAGATTTGTTTTCGGTACCTTTAGCCCTCTTCTTTTTGTTTCATTCATCTAGATCCTTTTTATTTTTAGATAACAACAAAGAATTGAACGCGAAATTAATACGTAAACTTGTTACAAGAGTTATTTTCCGCGCGCAACTGCACTTGTACATTCTAGACAATCGGTGCATGGTCTATGCCAGGCCTAGTAGTACTCGGTGGAAGGGGGCAACGCGCGCCTTCTTAAAGCTTCGCGCTTTTTTTCAAATCCGCGAGAGAGAATCCCCCACCCCCTCGTTGCAGCTGCCTCGTTGGTTCAAGCGTCGCGTATTTCTCTTTGCCTCGTTGTGCCCCCTCCCATCGTTCCCATCTCTCCTCGGTACAATCACTACTGCATGTCTCAAGTAAGTTCATTTTTCTCGACGACGAATACTCTGCGCGCCGTCTAGACCTCTCGTCGATTTCTTTTCTTCGCGAATGTGCGCTATCTTCTTTTCACTTCCTAGCACTGCAGCCGCAAACCTATTTTACCCTGTTTATCCGCCTCCAATCGGACCAGATCCAAAAAAGAAACAAAAGTTTGCCATCTTCTATTTAAAATCAATACAGCAGTGTTTTGGCGTTCGCAAAAATGTATGTTCAAAGCTAAACGATCCGCATAGATGGCGTTCAACAAATTCATGTGGGCTCCGTGTTGTTCTTTCTCCGTTCACATTTTTGTTTTTGATGTACTTTTTTTTTTAACACTTGTTGCAAATTGAATTTCAATCTCCATTTCATAATTCAAGTTTAAGTTTTTTTTTTTATTTTTGCAAATTCATCGAAGATCACTCGCGAACCTTTTATTTTCCAGGATCGATTTTGTTATGAGATTTTTATGTGCGATTTTTTTTTTGTAATACGAGATTGGCTCATTGATAGCAAATCAATTGAGAGGATTGAAAAAAAAAAAAAGAAAAACTTTTTCAAATTAATTATACCTTTATTTTCGTCGCACTTGACGAAAGAATCAAGGAATTAAGTTTCGTTACAAAACTCCGGCGCTTATTTACTTTTACTTCGTTTCAAAACGGAACATCGCTGGAATCAAATTTTATTGGAATCTTTGTACAAATAATCTGTGTAAAACGAGAGTGCAAAAAGTTGTTGGTTTGCGTCGCTGCTTTTTCATCAGATTTGGAAAAGGGGTTTGGATTAAGACCGCATTTATATAAAATTGTACAGACTCGTTCACAGTATTGAAAATAAAGATGGTGAAAATATTTACAAATAAATGTACAAGTACGTGAAAGAAAAAATTAATGCATACAAAACACAAAATAAATTACAAAAGCAATGAATATTAAACTGAAACGCGAACGAGCAGGAAAAGAACAAAAATTTCATGATGAAAGAAGAGGAAATTTTTTACAAATGAAACATAACTTTTGCTCTGTCATAATTTATTGCGGTTAAAATTTAAAGTGCTAGAATAAAATCGACTAAAACCAACTACGTTTTTATGTCAATTTTCTCGAAAATATATTTCTATCAAAAAATGAATTGCGTGGAATTTTGTTACATCAACGCACCTTTTGCGGTTCAGTAAAACGAATATAACAATTAAGCTGTTTGCGAACAAAATAGAATTCCAATTGACGATCTTCCACGAACGGCGTCCGATTTTTATGCGTGCAAAAACTTTTTGGCGACAGTGTACCTCATCCTACATATCGGCCAAATCGCGCGACGCAATTTATCCAATGAAACTCGAACTATTTAACTTCATCCGCGTACAAAATGCGTCCGTCCCTTTCTCATGGCACATGAAATTTATAACAAAGCAGAAAAAAACAAAAAAGTGCATGCGCGATAAAAAGCGTGCTCAAAAAATGATGATGTTCAATTGGGCTATTTTAGTTAAAATTCATGCGGACAGTATCTCTCGCAGGGGCCTGATAAACTTGGCCGTTATAAATCAACAACGTGAATGAACGAAATGCTCGTTTGCGGGACGAATCTGCGGGTTCAAAGCACTTGGTCCGGGCGCTGTGCGAATCTTGAAAATGGGCAGCCTAGCCGCTCTCGCAGTTTCGGCTCGCTAGCCTCACTTTCGCATTGCTAGACTCAATTCATGCCAAGGCTGAGTGAGTGCGTTGCCCTCTATTGCCCCTACTGCAGCATGCGCCCTCCGTCTCGCTCTGCTATCCCTCCGTCCTTCTCATTTGTGTTTCATTTCGGCCATCTCTCTGGCCGTCTTTCTCTCCGGCTCGGTTCGTCGTTTCGGTGCCTGCCAAGGAAGGCGTTGCACTCGGCCACCAAGTGAACTGCAATTGCCTCAAAACTTAACCGCTTGCACGCACCGCGTGTGCTCAATTCCACATTATCCCGTTCCGGATTCGCGTTCCTCTCTCGCATCATCTGCTCTGCAGCATGAAACTTGCCCAAATCATATTCGCTTCAGCAAACTTTGTTTTATTGCGATCATTGATTAGTCGTTCGATTGAAGATTCGTTCATCAATTTATAGCAGACGATTGTCTATTGTTCGTTCGTAAAAAAAAGAAATTGGTAAAGGAAGAAAGGTAAAGTTGGATCGAACATCGTTGAATGAACAACGTTACGGTGGTGATTTGATTTCGATAGTGTTTAGGAATGCCAATAATTAGGTTATTGTCCGTTTAAACTGTTGTACTTAGTTCAGATGTATTAATGAACATTTCTTTTATTTTGTTACAAGTTTAATTGCAACTTACAAATGAAAATACCAGAAAGAATACAGCCAAAACAATTTTTAATTAAATTTTTTTTTATTACTGTAATTATAATTTTTGGCTCAAAATAAAAATAATAAATATTTTAAGCAAGGGATTCTATTTTTCGATTGGGCTGTATTTATTTTCAGAAGCCTGACACATTTTTTTGTACAACGCTCGTTTTGTGCGTTTTGTATTTCACTTACTTATAGGACCGATGGATTTTGAACCCGTGATTTGTCCCACTTGCTGGATTGATGATGATGGTTCTAGCGGACCCACCTGCAGGCAATTGAAATTCCTTCGGCAGATTTCACTTTTACCATATTAAACTTAGTAAAAGTTTGCGAACCCGTTATAGCATAAACTTTTCAATGATTTTGTTTGCAATGTCTTTCCAAAATTTTGTTCAACTTTGAATTATGCACAGGAAAACACAAAATTTGACGTCAAACTTATACATTACATTTAGATTATAATTAAAATGAGCTCAAAATTTAAAACATTTACAAAGAATAACTTTTTCTAACAAGTTCGACATTATTTTTCAATTGCAGAGCTTTCAATTGTTGGTTGATGTAATTTTTCAAATATATTTTAATGAACAGTAATTTTCATTGCAAATGAGTTTATTTGACCAATTACGAAAAGATAAATGACAGAGGCACTGCAGTGTTTACTTGTTACAATAAATGACATTTTTCAGCCCCCATAAGAAGGGGTATAACCAGTTTCTGAAACAGTTAAATTACGCGTTAATAAGAATCGTGGCACCAAACTGATGAAAATGGACAAAAATTGAAAAACAACAATTCTTCGAAGATTTCGAAGATTCTTTACAAGATTTCGAGTTCTTTTTGCAATTTTTCGAAAAAACTGAATTTTCTGCTAAATAGTTCAATCATTTCAATTTGCAACATTTTCAAATTATCCATTGTTTCAATTTCGAATTCCAATCAATTTTCCAATCTATCTTATAAAATTAATAAATTCTTTATAAACTCCCAGAGCACTGAAATTGTTTACTTTTATTCATTTTTATCAATAATTTCAATCTTTTTTTTAAATTATGAAATTGTAATAACTGAATTATAATATCCGTAGTGGATGATTTTATTTTATCCTAATAAATACGAATAAAACTTTTACTTTAATAAATCTACAAAAAAAAGGAAAATAAATGTGAAAAACTTATAAATCTATTTACAAACATACGTTTTTTTAAGTACGTGTAAATACATTTTCGAAGAAATTTCAAAATTACTTTAACTATTGAAATATTTTACAGTTATATGTGAGAGAATGTTACAGAGAAAATTAATTATAGAAATATTTAAACCATATAAAATTGATTTGTTTCAATAATTTAGGACATGTAATATATAATAAATCGAAATGTTATAATTTGATATTTTACTTGTTATGCCAACCGTAAAGCACCGTAAAACATTTTTGAATAAATTAATTAGTTTTACTCATTAAATAATAACTATGGAACTACATAAAACGAATGATAATAGAGAACTGAATGATATTCAGATTTCATACGAATGTAAACGAATTTGTGTACAACATATTTGTTTTACGTTGTTACGTATTTGAAACTTGTACTTGTAGTTGAAACAGAATTTGTACTTGACAACAACTATTTCTGATATTACCTTTCATATTCAAAGTACTTTTATTTTATTCGTTTGAAATAATTTCATTAATGTCGATTAATGCAATATTGTGAAATATTTGCAAGTAAATTTTATTCAGTCGATCGGATTTTCTTTGTAGCTTATATCTTTTTAAGTAAAAAACTTATATTATAAGTATGATGAGGTCAAGCATGATGATTCGTCGAAGCCCGAGAGCGCAGCATTCAAATATGTATGCAACAAGCATGGACGACACAAAGTATATGCAACCTCATATTCAATGCGAATTTGCATTATCTGATAATGGTACCCATCGGAATAAGCACAACATTATCCATCAATCGCGGTACGTCCTGTTAGGACCAAATTGTTTTGAATATAAAATTCAAATAATCCAATTGAAATTCAGTGAAAATGTTATTCTGTAAACCAAGCGATTGTTTGCGTACAGCTATTGAGGACACTGTGCAACATTCGGCTCAACGTTTATTGGGCTACAACTTTAGTAATTTTTTTTTTACAAAATCCACATGAAGAAGTTAAACGAAATAAATTTTGTGGTATGACCTTTTTGCATTTAAAAATATTTAGTCGTCCGTGATTCTTTAAAGCATTTTATACCTGAAAAATAAAAGTAAACGATAATTGGTTTAGCACGAAACCGCGATGTTCAGTTTCGGATTGACAAATAATACCGGCACGAATGAATGAAATATACGAATTTTGTGGAAGTTTTGGCGTGGCGATACAAGTAGTTGGCGAGATGTGTTTGAACCACGTGGCAATAAGCCAACGTTGCACATGAAAGGATAACGTTTTATGCTCAATAAAAAAAAAAGTTATAAATAAATTTCATATTTGACGAAACGAGCTATAGGACGGCATCTCTAGGTAAACGTTCGAACGCCGAATAATATAACTGATATGCTCGCCAGAGGTACAAATTTGTTTGCTAGATTTTTAGTCAGCTAAAATTGAAATTGAATTTCAAAGTTAATCTTATCCGCTTTTATTTCCAATCGTCGGCAATTTGTGATTTCAGTCTTCATCTAATTTCCCAACAATTTTTATCACTGGCAGATTCATTTTTCGTGATTTACAAATTCTCTCTTTGCTCAGAGAAATTTTATTTCAATTTATTTTTTTTAATATTAAAGATTTTGTATCAAATAACATTTGACAAATCGACGTACTAATAAGCTCACGACCAATTAATTTATGAAAACTGACACTACTGCAATGTTCAAGTTAGTATGTAAAAAAGATGAACAAATTGTCAAAGATTGTGCAATTTGTTACAGTAATTCAGTTTTACGTATTATGTTTTATTTCTACTTAATTTATGTCTTAATTGATTTTGCAATTCTATTCACAAACTGACAAAAATAATAATAGAACAAATAAGAGATAACAAGAGATTAACAAAACGAATACAACATTTTAGAGAAATATTTAATGAAATTCCAAGTAGGCATTATTATCATGATTATTTATTGATTAAATGATGATGAAATAATAATTAAAGTATTGAAGATAAACAATCAATTTCATTTTCACGAGAATTAAGAGAAATTATGTTTAATTGTGAAATGTTACATTATTTAATATATCAACATCTATATAAACACGTGTTGTATATAATCTTCTTAGATTTAACCCACTAATCAAGTGCTGGAGCATCTGATTAGAGCTCTATGTATATTGATGATTACACTGAACTCTATACCAAACTATACTATACGTGCAATTTACAGAATCTAAATTTTACAATGAGTGATATGGGAAAAAAAACTTTCAACGCTCATTGAAACAAGTATGCATCATAATTTATATTCAAATCAAATCATGTGCTCTTAAAATGAATTTTGACGTAAATATGAGAGTAGACGATGAAAGCTAATGAAATTTAATGTAATTGCAATTTGACGTGCATGCTAAATACTAATAAATAAATACTGCTTTATGAATATTTATGTGTCAAATTTTCGTCACATTTGAAATGAGGGAGAGAGGAGAGAGAGAGAGAGAGAGGGGGAGGGAGAGAGAGAGATGGCGAGTGTATCACATCCGTTTTATACTGGATACAATGAGAAATTGAAATAACTCTCGACTTTCTCATTACTCATACACCAAGTGCATCTTATAGAGTTACGCTGAAAGACAATATGCAATACCCTCGCCGCTTTTGAGGCCAAAAATAGCCACTTATACACATCAAACTTGTGCACTTTCAATTCAAGAAGACAAGGGAGAAAAAAATGGGGGAACGTATAAAAAAGAAGAAGAAAATTGTTTTCTCAGTTAAAGATTTTAACAGATGTTAATTTTTTCAAGAATGCTGAAACATTTTTCTACAATTTTTTGTTCGACATGCTGTTATTGAAACGCGTAAAAGATTCCTATGTTGAGCGTTCCGAAAAATAATTTTCAAGCACGATTTTAATTATGGGTTGTCGAAAAATAGACACGCACGAAACATTCGCAACTGCTGTACATACTCGCGCAGCAAGTTGAACAGTAGCCGGAGAATTTGAATGCACATAAGTCGCTAATTGAGGCGAGGTTCGGGACCCCAACGGCGGATTGCCATTTTCTGCTAGCCCGTGCATTTTTCTCCGAATTATGACGTTTCATTATACACATTACCATAAAATCCGAATAATACGCTTACAAAAATATGGCCAAATTTTATGGCGAGAAACATAGTAAATCAACGGTTTTACATTAAGGAGCATGCAACGAACAGCGAGGTAGCAAAACTATCAGCGCTTGTGAGATGCGAGTTCTTTAACAAAAACTATTCAAGTTGATATCTTCTAGATATATTCAAAACAAAGTACCCGAAAATACCCGTTTGAACGAACATCAAACATTATTTTCTCGTTTTGTTTTTTAAATCTTGTTCATTAAACGTCAAGTATTTGCAAAAAATGTTCGTTTGAATACAAACATTTAGATAGCCCGTCACATTTATAAAGTCTTAAAAAAATGTATTCTGAAATTCCTTATTGTGATTTATATCATGCGGTTTGAGATTCTTCCTGTTCAAGAAGCAAAATATAGGGCCCATGCTTGGTCCATCCGTGCGTCCATGAGCCCGTTGGCCAATGCATGAACGTTCGTTTGATGGGTGGCTGACCCATGGAAGGGTCAATACACTCTGGGCCCGGTTTCATCCCCTCCACTGATCGGTCAACCCGTGAACCTACAACCATTCCATTGGTTAGCGTGATGTCTACTTAAGCAACTCAACCCTCGAACACATCCAAAACCAAAAATTATAGTTATTTACCAGCAGGCCCTTCAAAGAGTCGGCTATGTTATACGCCAGTTCTTTTTTTAAACCTGATCGGGAAATCAGGAGACACTTCACGATTCGCGGTAAATTTTGTTTGATAGCTGATCGACAGCAATTATTCCCAACACATTTTATTACGCCGAAATTGCTATGATTACTATAAACACTCTGAGCTTCTTTTTTTAATATAAATTTGGTCAACGTAAAGAAGTATTAAAAATTCAGATTGTAATTTAATCCAAAATATTATTTTGATGAAAAAAAAAAAATATATATTTTAGGAAGTTGAAAAGCATCTTTTTTTAATTATAAAAAAGTGTTGTATGGCTTATTTGACGGTTTCATACAATGTTTAACATATACATAGTCTTGAGAAAAAAAAATTAAGATAAAAACGACGCCACCTGTAAGACACGAATATTTTTAATTTGATTCGGTGAAAAGAGTTTGGGGCGATTTCATGATTTCTCACAATGTGCATGACATACGAAAATCTTATGTCACGGAATACACGAGTCTCGAACACGGAAGTATGCAACACCAAAGGGAGAGATGTAAAAGGCAACGTTCGAAGAAGCAAAATATACTGGCAGACAAATAACATAAAAGAAGAATTAAGAGGCGAATTGACTAGAGCGGAGAGAGAAAGGGTTGTTCTTTTTTTGAGCTGAAAAATGGAGTGTGCAGAAAGAGGAAAGACGTTATGAATCAGTTTGTTCAAGACGTGTGATTATCATTCTGTCATTTAAAAAGGGACATGCAAGTGAGCAGTTGGCCATGCAACATGCTCCGAGGATAATGCGAGTTCAGTTTTATTATTTAGCCGTGAGGTAATTTCATGTGAATAGTTCGAGTTTCCTAAAACCCTGATGCATATTCAGCATAATGACATTTCGTGTTTCACACATGCTACTTGCATAATGAATACTCTACACTCAGTGTACGCCAAAATATCTCTCAGTATCGAATTATCGACGAATGTACGGACTCATAATAGTCACACTGTTTTTTTATCTCGTCTTTTTCACGTCACTTTAATTTTACTCTGATTAATTTTGTTATGAATTAATAAATAAAAGTTAATTTATTTTTCTCGAATGCATTATGGCTTTAAAATGTCTCTCTAAATTATACCAAACAATCGTTTAAATTTTTATGACTTATTAAAAAATCTATTGAAACATAAAGGACTGAATGAGCTCAGGCTTTAGACTTCTAAACTGGACATCGTACCACACTCTAAGAATTATTTCATAAACCTTAATTGAAACTAAAAAAAAAAAAATATAAACGCAGTGGAAAAAGGAAAGTAATTACGGTAAAAACAAAAGTCTTAAATTAAGGTGGCTCAAGTGAGACAGTTAAAATAGCATTTTCCAACTAGCAGTTATATATGGTTCATTTATTCAATTTTTTTAATAATCATTTAAATAATCTTTAGATTGGAATTTTAGATTTATTACATGCAAACTTTTCAATAAAAAGGTTTTTATTTATCAAAAATGTCAGAATTGGTTTAAAATTTTACTTTGATTTAATTGACTGTTATCGAAATATTTTATTTCGAGATATTACATTTCAAAATTTTCCAAAAATTGTATGTAATGTCATATTTTTGATATTCATACAAATGTTTAATTCGAACTTGAAATCAATGGTTTCATTGAGTTTTCCGAAATTTCATTAATGGTTATACTATTCAGTATTAAATAACAATCGCACTTGCGTTCCACAGTTGACGTATGAATTCATTTATGCAAATTATACATGTTTCAAAGCATCTCGTCATTCAGAAATTCATATTGTATGTTTATGAACTTTCACTTTGCAAAGCTTTCTGGATGTTGAACTCTATATTCAGAATTGAAACATATTATAAGTGTAGCTTCTTTGAGTTGAATATTTTTTGTTGATATAATTCAACGTTACTGAGCTTAAACATTAGCATTCAAAACGACTTTTGTTTCATGTAATTTGGAGCAATAGTAACGCGAAAAATACATCAAGAATTGTATGAATTATAATTAAGTTTAAACTGGCATTGGAAAAGAGAAGACCGACAAAAGTAGCAAATTGCATCCGAACATTCTTTTCGTGACGAACAATAACATTTTTTTATCTTTATGCTCCTTTGGACAACTTAACATTTTTTTTCGCATCTCGCATTTCTCCTCTGATGCCACTCGCATTTTCAACGAATTCGCGCAAATACTTTCAGAGTCGCGCGAGCCCGGAAATTTCATTTCCACGGAGTTGCATTACTAAAAACAAAATTGTATAACAATCGCGATTTTAATTTTGTTTTCCTAACATAAGACGTTGGTAAAACGATTTCTTAGGATATGAGAAAAAAAAAAAAAAAAACAATTCACTTCGTGCGATTACTTGTCCGGTACTTTGTGCGTTTTGCGGTCGCGAGGAAAACATTATGTATCATTGAATTCACTTTCTTTTCATAATCACAGCAAAAAAGTTGGAAAATTCAATCGACTGGAGTATGTTATTACATCATGCGAAAATAATAATACCCCGATAAAAGTTGTTGAAGACATCTGGGTGTGGGAAACATGTGACGCGAGTTTCGTTTTCCCCAAATTCACAAACGTCGCACTATACGTTTCGTGACCGTAATTCTTTTTTCCTCGCCCTCTCTCGTAACAGCTATAAAGAATTGAGTTATAAATGAATATACCCACTTTTTCACAACGGTTTCATAATTTCTCGCCAACAAATAATTTAATATTAATGTTTTAAATGAACCTCACCACATGCATCCCGCAGTGAAATAATTATAACAATTAAATTTTGAATACAATTTCCAAAGTCGAGACAAAATCAGAACCTGGATTATGCTCGTTTTGAAAATAAATATGATTAAAATTATTTGAATATAATTGAAATAGAAAAATCGTATATGATAAAATCATCTTCGAATCAATTACAATCAAATCTAACGGAAGTTTTCATGAGTGAATTACACACTGTTTGCTGCTGATAACCTTGACCAGTAACCTCTCTAGTTCACGGTTAGCTATGCAATGCTAATGCTCTTTACTAGCATAAAGTGGCGGCGCAGACAAACAGCGATACTAGTTCATGGCTGTTGAAAGTAGGTAGGAGTGGTCTTGGCGCGTTTCATTGCGTCCGAATTGCACAAGCTCTCGCTGGCCTTATCGCGACACCATATTATTCCTCTCGTATGTTTCCCGCAAAAATTTTCACCTCGCCAAAACTATGCGCAATAAATTTCAACCGCGTCGCGCAAATCGTGGGTGACTTTTTGTCGCGGAATTATCTGTTCCATGCAAACCACAATCAGAACATGTTTTTTGATATATCAAATACAATTTTTAATTGTTTGTCATACAGGCGCGATTTGAATTTACGATAAAATTATAGTGATTACACTCTCTGGTTATGAAGCGTGGTTCTCGTGCGGGGTCAAAAGTCAATTAAAATGCGCGATAGTGTTACAATGTGTATGCGAAAACGCACTCGGAGAAAGTTTAATTCAATTCGCGTAAATTTAATTGATTTGACGTGAAAATCCAGACGAATGGTGAAAATATAGGAAAATGTTGTCGGAAATTTGATTATATAACTTTTCGTGATACAATTTTTTCGTAGTAATCATTCTGCACGTGGCTTTATTTATTTTAATATTTTCTATTAGCTTCGTTCGGTTCGTATATCATTGAGCGTTTGAGTTGGAAACGAGTTTCATGCCGCTATTTTTGATTAAACAGTTCTACAGGTCTGATTATATAAATAGGTCTGATTAATGGAGAAACAAAATTTGCAAAACTAATAAAATGAAGAAGCAAACGCTGGTCATGGTTGTGTGCTATATCTAGCGTAAAGTGAAAACGTCAAAATCCGACCCTGGCTGTACCACTTCGATGGCATGCTAACGGTACAAAGTAACTGGTTTGTTCGAACTAAAGCTAAACACTTAATTTATCACGAGTGATATGTTTTGATAAAAATTTTTATTTATAACTTCTTTTTATTTATTCAGCGCAAAAGAGGAATTCAGAAACCAAATTTGAATATTTGTAATTTTTCCTTTTTTTTTGGAATACGATTATAAAAACGGAGAATAATTTGCCCGTTTGACCGATGTCTGTACTAAGTTTAATTAACTTCTACGAAAATATCTGAAGTATTTGTAGATTAATTAATCAATCTTGTACTTTCTTTCTGAAAAAATTTGTATTGGTATATTTGAGCAAAGCTGACGTGAAACCTGAATCATTCTACATATATTTAGATGCAAATAATATTAAAGATCCTATGTGTAATTTATGCAACTGTGTTACTTAATTTGACAATATTTACTTCATTTATTTTGGTTAAAGTATAAGATGAATTCATTATAAGATCATAATAATGAATCTGACCTGTTAAATTATAAATAATTATTGTTTGAAAAGATATTATTGTTTGTTCAATTATTTTATGCATTATATAATTATTTCTTAATGCATTAACATTTTTCATTTTAGTTTTCATCCCGTTGTTTTCTCTTGATACAAAATACGCTCGATGGATTAAATTGTAATGATTATTATGAGCTCAAACATATTGTATGAATAAAGAGACCTGTAAAATCATATTGTCTATTATAATGATATAATGAAACATCAAGTGTATAGCATAACAATGTATTTCGAGACAATATATTGTTACATTTTTTTATTCCATATTGCTTTTTTTGCACATTATACATATTGCACATGTTGTTATAATTATTAATTGAATGTTTGTATATACAAATTTTTTATTTTTTTAATTGTTCTATACTACCCGTATCCTTTTGAAAAGATTTACTATGTTTTTGTATGTTTAAGTAGTATGGGTGGTCTTAAACACCCTCTATATTCATGTTTAAAAAGGTAATTATGGAATGTCGATAATGACAAATTTCATAATCGTGATATTATCGAATTGTCAAATATCTATTCATCTGTTTCATTCCACTGGATTCTCTATATGACATTCATTCACTAAACACCAGAGCTACCTTCCGAAACTGATAATAGCTTTTGATAATGCATTATTTCATTTCAATGAAATTTCCATTCAAGCATTAAGCTTGCTATCCTGAGTTTATTAGTTCAACTGAAAGTACGAATAGTATTTCACTTTATTAAATGACTTTTGCATGTGCAAAATGTTCTCGTCACTTATCGACATCGAAAATCGACATTTGAAAGGTTGTTTAAATTTTTCACAAGATCTTTGGCATCTGTGTAGAGAAAAGTGTTACTCGAAAATATCAAATTTGTTACGACACTTAAAATGGCGCCTCTTTTTCCAACAATCATTTCTTGGTATGAATTCGGTCAAGTTCAATTGTTCAGGTTACACTCAGAAATGTTACGTAAATCAGCATAAGAAGCGAGAAAATGAATTTGCCTTAAATTCAGCGAAGCGTTCAAATGTTCAGATTTGCAAGTATATGAATAATTTCACTATCTATAGAGGCGTAAAACCGAACGAGCAGGAAAAGCTATGAAAATATTGATTAATTCAATCGATAAAAGTTGGGAAAAATGTATTCTTTCGGAGTTATGTAACATTGTTCGAATCGTTATACTGATTATAATTCAAGTAGCCCAATAAAATTAAGACAATACATTTCGCAAGTTTGCACGTCGTAAAACCTACTTTTGAATAATACTGAAAGAGCTTTTCAAATCTTTTGGTTTTCTTGATTCAGCTGCTTTGAAGTAGACTGACATAAGAATACACAAAAAGTTTGTGCGTTGATCCTTACAACAATACAAGATTTTATGAAAAAACAATAAAGTTTATTTATTTTCTGAGAAAATTATAAGTAAAATAATCTTCTTTCTTTGTTTGAGTAAACCGATAACATCTGAGAAAAAGTTGTTCATAATTTTTAATTAATTTTTTTACGACAGGAAAAGCTTGAACCGCAGACGGTTGTGAAAATCTGCGCTTCCTGACTTAATGGACGACTTTAATATCAACTTTGAGGCAAATTTCACATTTCTAACATATGGTGATCCTGCAATTTAATCTTTGTTATAAATAACCAATCCTAAAGTGTTGCATAATTAATGAGATTTAGAATTTAGAACAAAAGTTTTCTCAGTTGATGGATATATGAATGCAATTTCACATTTATAACGAGACTTCCTGTCGCGCGTATATCCTGTCATTAAAAAAACTCGCTACGTTCGGAAAATCCGTGCATTGTGATGGACCATTTCATGAAAATCACAATGGATCGGACATTTTCTCCAGCCGTCGACTGTATATGAAATCAAATATAAATCCTACTAATTTAAAATTATTTGATTTTTACAATTCTGAAATATTTTATATTTTTATTCAAAGTGAAGGAAATCAAATTAAATTCGGTTCTATATGGAGTCTATAGGAAGCAAGAGAGTATTGGGTTACGTAATAACAAAACTTTGAATGCGGTCTCTACTCAAAAAGTCATTTCAAAATTCTCAGTGGCTAAAAAAAATGAATCCTTTTTTACTCAAGCAGACACGCTGCGTGAATGAGAGATTAGGAGCAATATATAGCAGGCTCCCACAATCATCCTAAGCGTTCTAAATTTGTTTGACCGTCTGTAACCTCTAACGGTGATAGACAAGTCAAGGTCCCAGATGAGATTCTATTCGACAACATTAGACCAGACTATATGAAAAGTGACTGCTAATTCCTGCTTAGAAATCGAAAGTTTTCTAATACCAGACAAATCGATCCCATCATTCCGTTACATCACAAATTTAGAAGTGCTGATCGCTGTTACTTTTTAAATTCTAATTCATTCAATTAAATGGTAATTTATTCAATTACAACCATTTCAATTTACACTTAAAAATAAAAATATGTTTAATTGAACTAAAATTCAATAGATTAAGTGAAGATTTTTCTCTGAGTGCAAATCGAATCGAAAAGAACATAACCGTTTTAAAAATATCTTAACTGCCATCTAATAAAAGACTCGAGTTTAAAATAATCAAACTAATTGTCACAAGATGGGTAGCGAAATGTTTAAATGACACGGAGCGATAACCGGACCGTTATGCGTGTTTTCGAACAAATTTTGAACGACGTCAATTCGGCATCTAATTAATTATACAGAAATGTTTTTTCTGTTCATCATGCTTATGAATTCTAAGAGTTCGTGCGAAATTAAGCGAATTAATAAACACTCAGTTGGATAAAAGTGCTTGACCTTCATGTGTCACTAACCTATGTTACCCCGCAGACACGTCTAACGTATATACGATATCGTCACAACATGAAATTAAATTCTTATACGTTTGTGTGAGTGGCTATGGCTACGATGACGGTATTCCAAACACACTAGAGCCAGACTTCCGTCTTGGCTAGCCTTGAACTAACACAGACGCCTTACTCTTCGCAAACGACGTCTATCTAATAGAACCGGTTTGTTTTTATTCTAAAAGTTTAATTTTCATAGTCCATTATGTTTTTAAAACGATCCAACATTGAGTTTGCATTTTTAACTCGTTTAATATGAATTTACATGATTTACAGAAGAATGTTAAACAAAATATTTCATTGCAAAATATGAAATGCAGCAGTTCATTTTATTAATTTGTTTATCATGTAGATCCATCAATTCTAAGAGCAAGCTTGTCTTTTTAAATCATTCGTTTTTACGATGAAGAAAATACAGCTTCATCAACATTATGAAAGTTCTAGTGCAGTTTTTTTACATTTAAATGAAAGTTTTTTTTTTTCATAAATATTGATATAAAATGTATATGTTATTAAATTTATAATTTTGCTGTAGCTTATTTTTGCCTCGAGCTGTGAAATCACGAATCTATGCATAACTGAAACATTTGAGTGTTAGACGGCTTTCTCATGACATAGAAATGAAGACTAAATATCGCGCACTTCTATAGGTGTCAAATTAACATTGATAAATCGCGAAATAAATTTGAACTCAGCTATGACGATACGGCAGCCGAGGTCGCGCGCACCAAATTCTTAGAGTTACACAGTTGTTCGTATCACCTGTGCAAAGTCTAGATCATATTGAATTATCGAATCCTAGAATGCAGTGTTTTGCAGCCATAAGTCATGTCTCGAGTTTCTTCGAATTTCGTTTTCGTCCTCTTTGTTTTGGTCTTGTGCACAACTTTGAATGAAAATGAGATTTTTTCTCTAACGTTTCAATTCAATTTCTATCAGACAATATATAAAACCATATTTTTGAACGATTTAAAATGATAATCTTTCTTGCATGATCACGTAAGTTGTCATTCATTTTCATTTGACAGATTTTGAACGTTCTTTTCTAGATTGTTTGAATGGTGGTGGTTGAATTTTCAAAATGTAATTCGTCATACATTCCGAGGCATCGAACTGATATTCAAGAGAAGAAAGACAATGACCGCGGTTAGCAAACTGCAAATGCAATCGTGTGTTAGATTGAAGGCCACATTAGAATGAACAGATATTGACATGCAAGTACACATCGATATTGCCATCTGTAAGCTCTCTGCGTGGTTAATTATAAATAGATCCTATTTGGTTCATCAATACCAGACCTTATACAAAAGGTTGTGCTGTAATTGAAAAAAATATGTCACTTGCATTTTCGTTGGTCTGATTTCGAATAGAATGGACAATATTTTTAATTAAGATGATTGTTAAAAAGGATATATTGGAACATATTTTTTGGTTTGAAATTAGTCAGCATTTTAATACCGAGTAGTTGCGAACTAAATTAGAGCAATTAGATGATAAAATTTGTACATTTCAATGAGATAACGAATTCAATGATAAGCTTGCTAAGAATATTACGAAACAAACTACGTATCTTAAATCGGAAACTTTCATAATTTTTTCTAATATAAGCATTATTAAATTACTTTTTCAAGATTTTAACTTTAAAATAATCATTTTTTGTTACGATAATTATTACTATTATTATTGTTGTTATTACTGATTATATTATACATAGATTGTTGGCTGAAATTATTTGATTTAAGCAACATATATGAATAATCAATATACAAACATCGCTTTAGTTTGCGTTAAAACATGCTGCAAAAATAAGGATAGAAAAAAAATTGAACCTTTGTCCACCAAAGAGAAGATAAAATACTGACTGCTGTAGGATTACAGTATGTGATTGGATTGCAAAAGCCGTTTTGCTTTTTGAAATTTAGTGGAAATAGAACAAGCGGAAAAATCTGAACGAAAATCGTTATGGAGACTATAGTCCAATATCAGCGGTCTTCAACCAAAAATCAATAAACTAACAACTTTAAACTTATTTGATTTAAGGAACATTTCAACTTTTCCTGAAACAAAAAAAGAAAAACATTACTCAAATAATACTCGAATAGCAAATAGACAGAAGGTTGCTATTTTGAAAGATACACAAAGTGCATATGAAGATCGATAAGAAGCACTGCGTATCGAAAAAAGTTTAATAATTTATCAAGCATGCATTAAGGTATAGCGTTCCTTTTGGCAGCTGCTTTCATATATAAAAATCGCACGGACAGAAAAATTCAAAACACTTATTTTTGAATATTATATTTATAATGCCAGATGTCTCTCCAGTATTTTAATACAAACTTATATTATAAAATTATACTTTACATAAGATGTAAATCAAAATCAAATAAATCAAAAACAAGTTAATTAAACTAAGTTTTTTCAAATGAATTTATACCAAACATTTCTTTCAATAGATTCAATAGATTTCTCTTAAAAAAAAAATATATATATATATATATAAATATATATCGAACTTTTTTTGTCGTTTCTCAAACAAAATTGAGATTAAAAGTTGTTGTCTTCTGGGTGAAGAAAGTTTGATTGTAGACATCTCTATATTCGCACTGTGGAAAAATTGCAATAGTTTGTAGCTGGCCGAAAGAGAATGAGAAGAATCGAGAAGAAGCCTTAGGCGATTGAAACCGTGGCCGATTCAAGTCAGGATTATAGCAGAGGTGAAAGGCCCGGTATATGGGACACTGGCAAAACTCGAATACGTGGGATCTTTTCGGTGGGCAGTGCCAGTGGCAATGGTAGTAACATCTTTGGCAATACAGGAATCTTAGTCGAGCCTTTTACGGGTGGGTGGACCGACGATGTGTGTATGCTTTTTCAAAGTAAAGAGCGGATGAAAAATAATCTATATGAAGTAACGTCAGAGCGTGTCACTGATGAAAAACAGCACAATCTCGGCGAAAGCTGTACGTGCGATTGTTTGCCAACGTGCCCCTTTAATCGTGATGCTTCATCCAATTTCGAACTTGATCCATCGATATTTCTTCTAAATTTCAACTGCTGCGCAAAGTAATTTCCATCGATAGCCCTTGCAAATGGATTAGAAGAGAGCACAGTCGAGAGTTGATGAAATGCACAAAAGGAAAGCCAACAAAGTGATAAATCCATTCAAATCAAGATCCATGAATAGGATTATTAAAAATAACGATTATGCGATTGTCGCATCACGTCGGTTATTTTAGAGCCGTCGTAAAAAAGGAACGTAATGAACGATAAATTTGTAGTAAGCAAAATCGTCAATATAGAATATGTTAACGGGCGCGCAAAATCATCGTGAGATCATTCACAGTGTTAAATATAACATCTATTTGAAAGTAAGCGGAGATAAGAAATTATGCCACCGTGACGTTCAAATGTGAATGGCCATTAAAAAAAACTTGCCATGTGACCTAAATTGCGGACCATGCAGACTCGCCATTATAATGTTTTGGAGTGTTTTGCGTTCGCATCACCTTTTGCAATATAGAAGTTCGAAAAGGTGTTCTAACAGAGGAGGCGAAACGAGTCGAAAGACCATTGCCCTTCGTCCGTGGGTCACTGAACTTTAATACCGATGAATGTATACGGTTATAGGTCAGAAAAGTTATTTGCTTTTCTCGTCATTTGTCAAAGTTACTTTGAAATCTTTACGCGGAAAACTTCCGGCGAAAATACGTCCGATTTTTGTGACTTCAAACCTTTGAGAATTTTCAGTTACCGGTCGAATACTGGCAGAATATAACAATGAAAACAACAATATAAAGATTTTTATTTTCGGTTGATGCAACTGTGAAATCCAGCTTTTTGCGGAGACTGTCAGTTTCAATTACTTTCATTTAAGCTTTTGTATTAACAACTTTTGCATTGAAACAATTAAAAAACCATATAATAAAGAATTTTTTGAGTCAATTATTTCGGGATATTAATTTGAAGAGAAAAGTTGGATGCATTTTTTTTTTTTGCTATTTTTAGTTACATTATAATCAATCCCAGTTCGATAATTTGAATTGAATGTTGCAAAAACCATAGTAGTTGAAAGAAAATCGATTAGCACTAGATAAACAGAAGGTAAGACCTTAGGTAAGAATTGCGTAATCCGTTGGAAGATGTTGATTATGAAATGATTCGTGGAACTGAGCAGGTTTCTAATGTAGTCTAATGTAAAGTTCGTCTGGTATGCAAAGTTTTCGTTTGTCGGCTAGAACCCTTCTAATTCTAGTCTGTCTGCTGTCTAGCCAACGTCTATCATCTAAGTCAGAGTTTTATTACGTCATGTTGATGTGCAGTACTACTATCTACTAGTTTCAAAGTACTTTTCAGTTATCTCTGTTGATAAAACATTATCATTTCAAGCAAGTATTCTAAATAATTCAGATAATATGAAGTTAATTTATCATTTCAGTCAAAATGCATTAATTTGCAAACTTCTTAATTCTCGGATGCGTCAATATTAATGAACAATTATATAGATGTTGGGGAATTTGGATTAATAAACTCGATGATTCTTTTCTTTGCGAATGATATTTATGTATCAAAATCTTATTGAGTTGAAAATAGTTGAAAATGAATATAGAAATGTGATTATATTTTTGAGACACCCTGTATGAAATGTAGAGCTACGTTAGGTCTACTTGTTAGCTTGAGGCGTGGAATAAAAATCCTATTGAGACGTGAGACGAAATAGAAGTGCGTGTTATCGTGTGCGTGTGAATGTCTGCGAAGTCGACAATGACGAATCTAACATGTTCAACACATCTTAACCGCCAGACAGTCAATAACCTATCGTAAACCAGGTATCCGTTTTAGATAGCATCATCACCTTTATTCCATTCTTAGACGAATAAATTATCAAAACATTTTTTGAAAGTATATTTTAGGCGAGTTCTTTTTTGTCTACGCTCTGTGATTATGAATTGAACTTAGCAAAATAAAAATATCGACATATTTTCTGCATCTTAAATATTTATTTTTGTACTTTATTTTTAAGAGTTTGTAATCGCGATAATGAAGCATCAATGTTAGAGGAACTAATAATAATTATCTCTTTAGATATCAATCACGTATCTCGGATTAAACAATGAATCATGATATGATTAAATGAATAAATCCGTGAACGAAATCAGAACTTCGAAAAAAAAGTTGAAGCATGCCTTTTAAGTTGTGTTATTACAGAGGATGAATAAAAACGAAAAATACTAAGCTGTTGATAATGAATGAACATTGAGGAAGGTAGAATATTAATCACGGTGCAAAAATCGGTACATCGTTATCATCGAATATCGTCACACACATAAACAAAAAAGACTGTTTTGTTAACAACAAATGCGTTTATAGTTTCATTAAAAAACTCGGCTTTTACAGAGCTGAAATACTAGCTGATGTTTTGTATAGTCTATATGATTTTTGAAAATCAATCACCAAAGTAAAAACTTTTATCACAATTTTTTAATTCAAAATAAACAGAAAAATACTATTCCTTTTGTAAGAAATATACTATATAACAGATTGCAGTGATTTGGACTACAAATCTTTGTTGAAAGAATCTAATCTGAGAGAAAAAATATGTTTTTTTCCACTCAATGAAAACGTCACATTTGTCTGAATAAATGTCGCCTGGAAATTCGAACTAGTAATTTCTACTGGTGATAAAATTTTGTACGTACGTGATCTCTCAATTACGTGCTCGCAAGATGCAGTGGCACATAATTTTTTTCTAAGCGAACACTGTTTTACATCAACTGGAAGTGCGATGAAAAAGGAGCCAATATGATGCAGTACTTAGGGAAAAAATTATAAAGTCGTGTGCGATTTGTAAAATAATTTCAACCAATACTGGGAACAAAGCTTGTAGAATATCACAAGGATTTGGCGTATAAGCTAGCAAATTTTTGTAGGCTACTTTTTCCACCAGTCGCAACTTGAATAGCGAATAGTGTCTTCTCGTAATCCTTTTGCCCGTGTTGAATTTACTCACACACTTTTTACATTAGCACTTTCCTACAGTCTTACCATTTATTTAGCTTCCGACGACATTAATAACCGTAATAAATTTTATTTACGATATGCTCATTATGTTACCTGAAAATATTGCACTCTATTATTATCCGTCTTATTAACTGAAAAGGTATGAACAAAACAAAACTTTAAAATTTGGATTCTATTCTGTTTTTTTTTAAATACCATTTTATTCACTAATTATATTTCTTTGCAAAGATTATAATTTTAGATAATACCTTACAAAATCTAAAAACACAACAATACATAAGCATTAACTAAATTGATGGGGTCATTTGATTCATAGCACTTATGTATTAATTTTTTGAACTTTTAAACAATAACAATGATATAACAAAATTGTTTGGGAATTGTAATAAATTGATTTTCCATCGACATCTTTAAAAAAACGGTAATATTGAAATAAAAAGAAATTAAATAACTGAAAATTAGCGAAAAAAGTAAGCGACAAAAAAATGTTAAGAGATTGAACGAAACATGAGTTTGAGATTGTCTCATCAATAATTTTGCCGTCATCGGAAATCGAATAATAATTAATGAATTATTTAATAATGACTGTTTCAGTTAGCAAATGGGATAGATGTCCCAAGATTTGTCTGCGAGAATGAAATACTCGAGGAAGTAGCTCTTGCAGAGAAAAATATGGATTTCAACTCATGCGGCAATCACACAAGCAAAAATGCTAATGGAAACATTATCACCTTGACGTTAAAAAATAATCATCTCATTGTTGAAACTGAAGAAAGAGCGGTAAGTCATATTGGAATTTTCCGCACAGGAACAAACTTTTGCATGAAAAAAAAAAAAAAATAAATAAATAAATAGCCAAGCAAGCACACCTTCCTGAATAATTAATTGATTTTTAAATGTGTTTTCAAAAATTAATTCTTTCAAAATGATTGAATGAAATGTTGATAAAATTAATTTGCGAAATCATAACAACAAAAATCCAATAAACGGTTATTATTTCCGATGAAATGTTATTTACTTTTTTTTCTTATCAACCGTAAGAAAAAAATTTTCGTGTAAATAATTCCCGGAATGGAAACGAAATGAAATGAATTACCTTGGATGAAACGTTAATTAGAACTTCCCAGTTTCAAAAGGTACATACACTTTTGTACACATGAACGTGTAATTGATTAAGCAATATTAAACTTTTTACAATCTATGATTCGAATAATAAAACATATTTGTTTTTATTTTTATTCATGCCCTATTTTTAAGAAGGGTTTCATAAGTTTGGTTTGATCTTTTTTTGGATCTTTCTGACTGAAACTATTTCGTTTAATTTTTGCTTTGTTGATCGGATATTCAACAATCGGTTGTTTTTGTATTTTATTTTCTATGAGTTTCTTGATTTATGCATTTTCATATTCAGGTAAGTGATTTTATTTTTTATTTATAATTAAAATTACTCCGTAAATTTACATTTTTAGTATCATTTAACTCAGTTGTCTCTAAAATTTGTTAAGAAATTTATAGAATTAACATTTAGCAAGATTAAAAACTTTCTAATTATCTATTGAACTCATGTACCAGGATCTTAAAACCCAAATCCACGCCCTTTCGTAGTTCAATAGTTGAACGCTGCATGCATCAGGGGAACAAAGCCAACTAGATATATCAAACTCAAAGTGAAATTTCCATACTTGTGTCGACGTAGAACAAAACTTTACTACTTGTCTAGCATGGTTGGCATAAAAGTTTGTAAAATATAATTATTAGACAATTTCATTTAACAAAAACCGTTCAAAAACACTATTAATTAATGTACCGTAGTGTGTTGTTTTAATATATTTAGATCACATGAGCACAAAAGTAGAATAACAATATTCTGTTAATAAGACATTTCTCATTACGCGTTTATAAAAGTGTCATGTATTTTGCATATCTGTAACACTCTATTTTTAAAGGGAAATCAATAACGCAGTTATTGACATATAATGGTGACCTTGTTTCAAGCAACAAAATTAATTACTCTTATTGTTGAAAGTATGAATACAGTTAAACAACGATTAAACAAAATAAATTCAGAAGTTATAAGTAAAATTACTTTGTAATTGTGTATTTATAAGAAAAGCAGAAATGATCTTTTTAAATGGCATTGAAATTAAAGGATTTCATAAAGTTTCATAAAGTGCTTAATATGATATTTGTGTTGACTTGAATTGAATGAAACATTAACTTTCAATATTCGTATATCACTGAAAACGGTTATATGAGAGAATAGCAATTACATTACTAAAAGGTGTATGAATTAAATCATTTGTTTTATAACCACTGAGTTTATTGGGTATCAAACACCTACAATTACTTTAATAAAGTGAATGCAACAGTTTTTATTATTTTAATTTCCAAAGAGTTTTTCCAAGAATTTTAAATTGTTGTAATAATATTCGTTTTCAGTAAATTATCTCACTAAATTCTCAAATCATGCGAAATAAATTAGAATGGGAAAAAATAAATACCGGGCTCTTTTATTAAAGAGATAATTAATAGGCAATAGTACTTAATAAATATTTAGTTCATTTTGATAGGATAATAATAAATGATCGTAAATTCAAAAATGTCTTGAATGAATGAGTTTCATAAATGATGAATTGAACTGTGCGAAAACTTATTCAATAGCAATGTCGATTTTCAATTGATCTACGGTGATTGACCATTGGCCAATTGACCTCATTTTGTAAGATATCAGGTGTTATATCACCAGCCGACCACAATTCAAATTTCAAGCAACGTATGAGTTAAGTTGAAAATCACCCCGATCAATCCAAAATAACGAGAACTATTTTTTCCACCAACCAAAGAATTCGGCGATAAACTTTGAACTTTTTACATGCAGCTAAAAACATATAATTCCGAGCCATTTTTCTCTTAGGCAAACATTTGTTTTATTTGAATTTTCACAAGGAAAGAATGTTCAAAAAAACTCAATTTGACTTTCTAACGACTGAATTTGAAAACACGTTAGTAATTATGCAAATCTCGTATAAAGGGACAAATTGGTTGAAATTCCTATTACAAAAGACCCGCCGAGTCAAGCCAGCGGGGATTTATAAAAACAGAGACCACGGCTTCAAATGTCCTGACATTCAAGACGATTTTGTACCCTTTCTCTCGTTTCCGTAAATATCTTTCCAACGAAGATTTTCACCTCCAATCCGTGATCTACATATACACTTCTAGAATGGTAACGTTGACTTTCAATACTTGCACTTTTGGTCTTTTGATTGTCAGCAGCTTTTGAGGTTGAGCTTTTCTGCGGTACATTTGTAGAAATAATTCGCCTTTTTGCCATTCAAAGTACCTTACTATACCCAAGTGCGCTCATTAACTGCGGGTAAAAGTTTATATATATGTTTTCACGATTATTCATACTTCCTCGAACTATATTCGCTCGTGAATTCAAGCATCAACGTTTTCTGCTCTAATATGGATTGATTAAATTTCATTTTTAACAAGCAAAATCATTTTACTACTAAAATCGTTTTTCATCAATTCTAAAACATAAAAAAAAAAAACAAAAAAACAAAACAAAACATTCCTCACTAGATGTTAAACTAACACGATTTTTTTTTCATAGATCAGTTTGTTCGTTCTTGCAGAGAAAATAATTTTTTTCTTCGAAATCACAATTTCCTCTCAAATATTGGTCGTGATTTATCGTGAAGTTATTTTTGATTGGTTGAGTGACAGTCTGTGATATTATGGTATATTCAAAGTATCTCTAAAATTTCGTCAGCACAATTTGTTACATGCATAATTTGTCAAATATCGAAACCCGATAAAAGCAGAATTATCTCAATTTATCTATTCGTGATTTGCAACGTTAAATGCGATAGGAAATTCACACGTAATGAAATTACAGAGCTATAATTGCTTAGTGTTTTGATAAATTTTGTTTACGAAAATAGCATGGCTCGTAAACAACTGTAGATTGAATGTATTTGTCATTGTGCGAATGTGCTAGCATAATGGGATCGTGATGTACAGTGTGATGAAGCAGTGAGAAGAGGTATTGAGTGTTTTGAATGAGTTCGCATTGACTTTTGCACTCAGAGATCGATTATCTGTCAACAGGTTACTGTGGAGGATGACAAGAACATAAAATGTCAAGACAATAATTGCTCCTTTGTCGTTGAGGTCCAAACTGCTTATCAAACGGGATCTGCTGATGATAAAGGATTATGCGATGAATTTCCTGCAAAAGTATCAGATCAGCAAGCTCTCGTGCATTGCGAGGAATTTCTAGACAATCCGCGATGTAAGATCTATTCCTAGTTTCTATGATATCACTTTCACAATGGAAAAAGAAAAATGAATCAATTTGTTTTCTGATTAGCAAAACTGCAAAACTTTTTATCATTATACGACTTTCTTAATAGACAAAACGGTTTAATATATATGTTGTATAGATTGTTCTATTAAGGTTATGTTTGTCGGTTTATTTCTGATTTACAAACAAAAGAAGAATAACTGTTAATATTCAAAAATTACGGGTGCCATCTTGCATCATGACATCGATTGTTTATACATATGCATTTTAATGATACATGGTAGAATGAAATATTCATCAAGACCAAAATTTTGTAACGTAAAATCGTCTATAGCAAATGAACGCATCATCTACTGTCGACCGCACTAATTTTTCGACCATCATATCAAAATAAGCGTTGTGACACAATATGCTAAGAGGACTTTATAATGGAAAAGAAAGACTGAATAAAAACAGAGAGTAATAAATTTAAAATTTGTTGAATTATATGAAAAATTCAGGTACATTGAATTTGAGCACTAACAGTGCAATAATATTGTACAAAATGCTTTATGTAGTTCAAGTCAAATTTGTTTCTAAATCTGCACTATGTGTGTGTCAACACAATGACATAATGTCTTGAGATGTAGCGTAATAAATATATGTAACGTCTCTCTGTATGCGTCGACATAAAAACTAATTTATATTCATTTATATTCATGCTCATAGTCGATTGATTGTGGTGGAAAATTAGAGTTAGTAATATTTCTTCAGAACTCGAGAACATCTTAAGTTCAGGTGAATGATGCGATATTGAATTCCCACAGGTTCCGAGAACGTAAAATTATTCGGCAGTGTCAATACTGGATTATCTCAATCAGACCTTTCAATGTCTAGTCAAGGGTCTGAAAATCCAAATTATCGTTACGGAAATCAGCTGGAGTACGATGCGAGTCTTTTTGGACACTCCGACAGCGTTCCAATAGACGAAACTGATAACACATCTTGGAAATTAAACAGTGGATCCAAATGGATTGAGTTCGACAAATCACCGGACACAGGCAAAACTTTGTTGAATGAAACGAACTTGCACAGCGATCACAAGGATGACAATGTGAGTATTTGGGCTTCAGGCTTCTTGTGCTTCTAGTAGTTAGCATGCAAAATATGAATGCACGTTTCAATTAACGGAAGATCATTTACTTCTGCTAGTCGTAGAGAAATAATACGTTCCGGAAATCAGATTAAAATGTTATATCTTCAGAACCAAGTAGATAGAATTAGAAAGATTGCTGCGAATTATTACAACATTCAGAAATTCGATCTGACAGTTTCACAACGAAGTTTCTGATTTGCAGATCTCGCTGCTGACAAAGCAGAACACAAAAGACAGTTCCCAAGAGTCGAGTTGTTTGCTGGAGCATCAAGACTCGACAGACCTAAGCGTTTCAATTGATTCTGTGCAGTCAAGTCTGCGTGTCAACGGAAGTGCTAGTGAGGAAGAAGCGGAGGTTAAGGAGCAGAACGCTGTTAATGATAAGTTATCGGAAATAGAGAGCTCGAAACCTCTAATATTAGGCGCAATTCTTAAAGAAGAGATTCAGGAAGACAAATTCCAAGAGCAGCAACGAAAACTTGGCAACGGTATGCTGACACCTGAGCATCAGAACTTGGACCCAAAGTCCGAGGCGAGCAACTTCGTGCCGATGCACAAACGGACAGGAAGTATCCCGCCGCGATTCATCGACGAAGCCCTGGAATTGGAACGGAAGAAAACAAAGGACATTTATAGTCAGATTAAAAGCAGCACGAAAAGCATGCTACCGAGTATGAGTCCAAAGTTCGAGTTGTTGCAAAACGAGGTTAGCTCGATTGAGAAGAAGGAAAGTTAATCCGTCCTATACGATTCTACTTTCCGCTTGCACTTTTTGTATAACTATCATCTCGTCTACCCCATAACCTCCATTTTGATCAAGTGCTCATTTAATGCCGCCATATTCTGCGATCAATGATTCTCATTAGAGTTAAGAATTCTGAAATAATGATCTTAACGATTAAACAGAAAAAAATATTGAAGGCTCTTATTGTGAGGATTTAGATTCTCCATTTTATCGATAATTTCGATTATTTGTAGATAATTTTTAATTGCATTACTGAAATTTTAGAACATTGAAAACATTCATTCAGAGCAGATTTTATTTCTGCGATAGTTCGAATGGATTATATTTTTATTTGAATGACTTTCTATCAAAAGATAGCCTAATGATGATATTTAAAAAAAGTTACATTTAAATTTGCCTAATATACGTTTGTCAAAATAAATAAGAATCTTTTTTATAATACGAGATTCAATTCAAGTTAACTCTCAATGGTCTTGTTGAAATGTGACAGTGTTTAGTTTTACAATTATGAAATGTTAATTAGTTTCCTTCTCGAGAAAATATATTTGTATGAAAATTCATTCTTAGATTAAAATTATGTAATAAATTTATTCTTAGATTGCAATTATTTAGATACGTAATAAATGTCAATAATTAGTAAAAATAAAGTTTTTTCTTTGAGCGTGACGGAAGATAAGTGTACCATCCTCGAGAATGCAAGAACACAGCGGTAAAGTCAGGGATGATATGTTCATTGCATACTCTACACGCTACATAAAATAGTTTTTTGGCATCATGCAATTACGCGAAAATCATGAACGTCGATCAAAACGAATTTTGTTATTGCAAGTAACTGTTATCTGAAATGTATAAGATGAGGTGCAGTGAGATTTTTAATATATTCGAGCTAACTGCAAGGTGTAACACGAAAAAAAACACTGCGATCCCAACAAGTAATGACCATCAGAAAAGACACTGAGTATGGAATTGAAAAAACATTTGTAAGCATCATTAATTTGAAGAGTGAAACCTTATTATATGTAACACTGCAAAAATGTTTTACAAAAAAAAAAAAATGATTTTAGTCACTTGTTGAAATTGCAAAATTATCTCGTATTTTTAGAGTATAGAAACAATTTAAAAAGTTTACAAAATGTTTTTGAAAGAATTTTGTTGAGTAAAGATTCTTATGTTCTTAATCTAGGCTCGCGTGCTGGTAAAGTTGGCTATAATAACGGCGAACAAACGCGAAAGCATAGAAGATAATAATCGAAAGCAAAAGTATGATGTGAATGCGTCAAAACGTGGGAATAAAGATTTTGCCCAGGTTTAACTGTAGATGCATCTTAATGTGAACATTTTTAATAAGAACATTACATTGTGTATCTCATTCTCATTATTTGATTCTGCAACATCGTTGTAAGAGCCTGGATATATTATACTGGTTTTGAATTCTACTGTATATATGATTTTGATGTTTGAAATTTCGTAAGTAACTTTGTGTGACAAGTATTTGCAAGTGAGTATCGACTGTCAGAATTTCAGAATGCCATATACGAAGGCAACTTACATGTCTGTTACAAAGGGACTGTTTTCCCTTTGAGAAATATATGATGTAAGAAGTATATGTGATATATGAAGTGGGATGTACCGATGTATGTGTACAACTGATTTTGCTAGGAAAATCACCTATATTCTGGCGATATTCTTGGGAATACCAGCATAGGTTTTTCATATCTTGCTTAAATGTTGATTGCAAATCGGATGATGACAACACAGCAAAATCTGCGACGAATATCTAAAAATGACGTAACTACACACGTAAAGATAAATTGATAAAACAAAGGTATTATTTTGTGATCATCAAAGCTTGATTAAAAAAATTTTAATTGTTTGTTTGTATTATTACACAAATATATTGTATGAACCTTCGTTATGTACGCCAATTACTATGCTAACTCATCAGAATAATAATAGAAAAGAATGTAACAAAAATAATTAAAATAAAGCTCAAATCAATATTCTGAAATACATGACAACAGGAGTTTACAAGTTTTAATTTGATGTGGCTAACGAATGACTGTAGAAAACAGCGGCTCAAAATGATTGTGACTCATTAAGCTGAACGCGTTAATTGAGTGAAACAATAATTCGGAAACGATAAGCAACATAGATAATAATGATCTATTCCGTACTCAGGCGTGATTGAGACTAATTAATTTCACTTTTTTCAATTTAAAATTAATAAACATCTCATTTGATCTCTGTGGTCTCATATAAATGTATGAATGAAAAATTTTTATTTATTAGAAAAGTACCTGTTTCATAATTGAAAACAAATGAGTGAAAATTGCAATTATGAAATTGTAATGTTATCGAAAATGTTCAGAAAGTAATTGGCTTTCAAAGACACCATAATATACTTTCCTATTAATGGATAAAGTAAACGTTCTTTATTCTCTATGAATGTGAAGTAAAATTAGTTCGATTAAATTTTGCAAAGTTTTATATAGAATTATTAGTTATGATTATTGAATCTATTTATTATATGTTATACGAGAGTGAAAATTTTATACATTTTTAAAAAATGTTATATGATTTATCAGTCCATAATAATTCAAATAAAAATATTGTTGATCTTAGGTCATAGATAATGCGTAAGAAAAAACCGATCCATTGTTACACTTTTTTTTTGTTAGTCATTGATGTATTATTGTTAGATATTGATCACCAAATGTGAGTGATGAATATATAGAATAGATTATGTAATGCAATTAAGTTTTTGCATAGAATCAATCAAATAGAACTATATGAACAAAGTAAAATATTAATTAAATCAAATCGGCGATCATTTCAGTTGTAATACGAAAATTGTAAGTTATCTTTTAATATTTTATACATTTTAGACGAAATAAATTGACAACACTTTTATAAGTAGATATAATTTCAAAATATTTTATTTTCAAAGAAATTTTATCAACGAGTACAATAACGAAGTAAGAATAAGTTAAGGCTCGCAGGTATTCACAGTTCGAATGACATAGAATGTAATCCTCTGTATCCAACATTAGTGCTACAAATTATAAGAACAAATAGAGGAATTAGAACAACTTTAAATTCAAACCGTTGATATTTTTATTTTCAATCAGAAATGTCAGATATCACTTTTTTCTTTACAATTCAAATTTAAAAAAAATTGATAAACAAGACATACAAAATAAGTTTTAAATAAGAAACTATATGAATCACAAATAAAAGTAAACGACACTTTTCAAAGCGGTTAATGATTCAAATGTATCTTTTTTTATGGGCACTACTTACCACCTCAATTGTAATATGTAGAAATTTAATATGTTTTAAATTTAAATGCAGAATGACGGAATTTCAACATACATATATGTATATTGTCCGTAGAGCAGTAAACTGAAAGAAGATGTTCTGGTTCAAATCAATGCGCATATAGAACTGAAATTGAATATGCACTTATTTTCCAGAATCTGAGTGGTTTTGTATAATATTGATGGTGAGATTGATTGTGATTGAAAAGAAAATGCAATTTTCAAATCAAAAGTATAAGAATTGTGTTGAAAAAATGTTTGCCGATTGAAAAAAAAAAAAAAAAAATTTGTTCTCAGCTGTAACATTTTGATGTAAATAATATGATCTACGTCACGCAGTAAAGAATAACTTATATAATACTTATGTTTAATAAATATATTCAATTTTTACTTGTTTCTTGAAAGAAATAAATCGACAAACAGGTTAACTTTTTAATTTTGTTAAAATGGTTGTTTATCAAACAAAGTAAAATAATTATGTGCTTAGATTCTAAAACTAAAAATACTTTTATTCAACTAAATTATCTTTAATATTTCTTATTTATGAAAATGAGTGCCAAAAAATTGTTGCCAAATTTAGTTAAAATTAAAGGGCTCAGCAAACAGACTAGCACTCGAAAATTTTCACAAGGTATCGCAAAATTATTCAATTTTGTTAAACTTACAGATGTGTCGTAGATTTGTTTTTTAGATTATACAAACAACTTTATCAATTGAAGAATATTAAAATTAAAAATTTGCTTGCCCCTTTAATTTTAAAAAAGCCTTTTCAGTGATTAGACTGTTGATTGCACCCTTTAATTGTCTCATAATTTTCACCAGATAATCTAACCTTCTATCCCCTCCATATAGTTGTTGACGGATGAAATTTTTACAATTTTTTATTACAATATTTGAAGCGCGGTGATGTATCCTAACTGTAAAATTCACTGAAAAAAAATGCAATTTTAAATTAACAGCATATGGAAAAATAATCTCCACACGACGTCGCTGTATGTTTAATTGCAACTTTTCTGTGTTCATTTGAACGCGTGCCTGTGTATGAACGTCTTTTTCTACGCTCTATGTATTAAGCAGAGACATTTTCAGTTGCAGATTTTAACAATTTTAAGGTTAATAAGAATTCATTTAAATAAATTTTTATGGTAATAATACGTAGTCTTAAACTTCTATGCAAGAGTGAATATGATTCAAAATTGCATAAAAAACTATTATGATTACGCGCAGTAAAAATGATGTTTTAAATTATAATTTTTGAAATGTGTTTAACTTCACATCCATATATCTCAATACTAAAATTCTTATCAGTGAAGGATTATTAGTCATACATTTGTAAATTCTGTGGCAAACCAAGAAGTACACGAAATATAATGCACCCTAAATGCAAGAAGTTACAATCAGTGTTTATTACATTACTCATTGATAAAAATTTATTCAACAATTTCTTACCTACAGAGTATGATATGTCTGCAACTTCTATGCGTTCAATCTTTTTGGCATAAAATGGCACAAACATTCAAAGTAATAACATTGTTTCTGCGGCTCGAGACCTACACCATACGCAATCATCGATTTTACTATTCCGTCAATTTTATTGAATCAAATCATTGTAAAATATCATATATGTTGCATATGTAAACTTATTTTGCAAAATATATTATGAAATACAAATTTGAATTGTTTGTTCATATTTAATCATTTGTGTCCTTCAAGATTGATTTGTTTTAATTAACTGACACCATGAATGAATCCTAAATTTGATATTGTTTTACACTATTATAATAAAGTTTCAATTCAAGAGTAAAATTGTATAGCGTTGTCGATATTTTTTTGAAGGTTGAAATAAATGATAATGTTGAAGGCAAAGTAGAAAATTATAAATAATCCTCTTACCATCAATATATTTTTAGTATTTTTTTTTCTATAGTTTATTATCAATTCTTATCATGTTTACCATTTGTCAAATTTTTCGGGTATCTTCCGCTTTTTACAGAATCCTATGCGCAAAACATTGAATTTCTACCCTACCGGGTGAGTGGAAAAGTTAGAAAGTACTGTTTGGGGTAGCACCGGAGGGATGTTCTCAACTCTCGCAAAACTCTGCCATCTGTGGAACGATCCTGCAATTACAAAAAGGTATTGTGGTCTGACTTTTATCTGTCTAAATATAAAAAAAAAAAAAAAACAAAAACACAACTCTGATTAGATGGAGTTTATTGACAATGAAAAATTAAATTTTATTTTAATCTAATTGTTTAATGTTTAATCTCGCATGGCGTAATCGAATGTATTTTCGCGAGCTTTTTCTATATTCAACAATTTCGTTAGCATTAGAACGAATGATAGTGAATGTCACTACTAATGAAATGTAAATTGCTGAATGTGGTCAAGTTATTTATTTTTTTACCTAAGGTATAAAAACACAATAATTCGCCCATCAACGTCGTTTAATGTCGCTAGAAGAAATGTGTCACGGGGAATTAGAACAAAAGCAAATGCAACATTTACGGATACGGAAAAAGAAAACCTTTATATCGTTACAAAAATAATGTATTGTTCATATCTTTTATTTATTTTTCAATCAATTTCACATCATAACGATGAGAAAACCAAATATTGATATGCTGTCAGAGCTTATTAGTGTAGATCTTTTCAAATAATTATTTTCTGTCTATCGAAGTGCGTTCTGTAATTGACTATTTTTCATAAATATGATAACCTTAAATAAAAAACAAGAATGAAATGTTAAAAAAAAACATGAGGATCTGACACAGTTAAAAACTTGTTTTCGACTGATATACAAAAATGAATACTTTTGTGTAAGGCTACAATTAGTCCAAAATTTTAACTAAAATGTCTATTTATTAATTAAATTGAAAAAATAATTTGGAATTAAAAAACATATGGGGTTCAAAAATTCAATTAGATTCATTCGACGGAAAAATCACCCTTGTGTTAATTACATTGATAGTCATTGACGCATCGGTGAATGCAGATCTTAGCACGAATGTGAAAAGAGAAACAGTAAAAGTGAATAGTTAGGAAAAATTAATAGATCAATGTAGATCAGGTTTGTTAAAAACCACTGCACACTGATAGAAAAATAATTGAACTGTTTATAAAATTCAAATATAATAATAATAAGATAATTCGAGAAGATTAAACGAATGCAAACTTTGAAATTGAAAATGATTGTTTTAATATAACATATAATGTGGTTCTTATTCTTTCGATTATGTAACGTGTTTGTGAGCACGGTATACGATAAGATGAGGATAACAAGGTAAATAATTAGGTGTAAAGACGCGCAGTGTAATTTGCATATTCACAAGTCAACAATTATTTTGAACAATGAATTGAGAGCAAGTTGAGCGATTAGCGGTGATTTGATTGTAGCGTCTATATTTGATCTCTGGCTGGGTGAACATGGTCATGGGAATGCGTGGGTGATGCCGAGGGTGTTCAAATAGTAGAGATGAAACGATGGTAGCTAAAGAGACAGAGGGCAAGAGGGGTACAGTTGGGCGTCGTTGCCGACGTACAGATACAGCATTATGAAAACACGAATGTACTTTTAAATCAATACCGTCGCATTGTAGTATGGCGGATAAAACTGTGGAGGAAGAGCGCAGGGTGAGAGGAATCCAGTTTAGAATACGAACAAACTCCGCGACATTGGCAAAGTGTACGTGGCTAAAACGTTATAGCGTAGACGAGAGATAGGGAAGTAACGCTGCGCGCCAAGAAGCGACAGCAATGATAAGCAGTTTTAATCAATCGTTCTCATGCGTTCTTCATCATTTAATTTATTATAGAGGAGTTTGCGGAAGCGCGTGTACATCGACGCGTTATTACAATTCCCCAATCATCAGTGGCGACATCTTTCAAATTGTAAACTGTATATTTTATAACGAAAATTATATCCAATCAGGCGTGACAACTTGTGATTGACGCTTACGTTTGCGTAACGAAGTGAAGAGGGCTGATCTGAAAGCACGGATTACGTATATTCGTATTGATGAAATCTTTTTGATTAATTTCAAACCTCCGGTATTGATTTCGCGAGACGCAGCTTCTTCTTTCATTCGACGAAGTGGTCTTTTTGCATGTAATAACGATGCTCAAGTGCAAAAAGAAATTTTCACGCGTGAATTGGCTAGAAAAATGTGTCAAGGGTTTATTTTAAAATTAACACATAATCGCTTCATTTGAACAAAAAAAGTGGAGTAAAATGGTTTCTTGAAAATCTTTGGGTCACGGTGTTCCCCCTTTTCAATAATGCCCAAGATCCTTTGGTACATTTTCATGCTTAACCGGACCGAAAATCAGCAATAGCAGGGCAGTAGCAGCAGGGGTCAACAACACGCTGCGAATTCACTTACTTTTGTCAGATGCTAAATTTATCTACACATTGCATAATGTCCACCCTTCGAATAAAGAATTTTCTAATTTAAGATACATCCCATGCTACGTTGCCTACAAGCTCCTACATTAATTCCACGCACCTAACCCGGTTATCTCTTGCTGGGCATTTTGTTGGCGCTAAATTAACTCGCTCACTCCGGCTATCGGGATAATTATTCAATAGAGCTATATCTGTCTTTATTATTTCCTATTCGCACAAGACATTCCTGTTTCGGTGTCCCTTCGCTCGTTAAAGGGGTGTGAATTCGTCTGCTGTCACAAGATTTTCCGGACATCCAACACCACTTTGTTGATCCTCCTTTGTCCCTCTTATCCTTACCGCCCATGAATATCCCCGTCGCACATTCCTACCCTTTTGTGTGTGCTAGCATCTTGCACTGCTGCTCCGTCGTACATGTAAACATATGCTCGCTACTCGCATTTATGCAACGATTGGTCGCCCACCTGTATGCTTTGATTGTGAATCGAACCTTACCTGTTACTCGTTCTTTTATAGCTGAAACAATATATATATATATATATATATATATATGCGCATTTTTTTTCAAAAATTGCACTAAAAAATACCATATATAATACTCGAATAAAAGTTTTTCATTGGAAAACAGTTTTCCAGTTTTACAATTTTTAATCTTAGTTAGATCAGAACTTTAAGTAAAGTATTTTCAAAAAACATGAGAACCAAAATTGAACATAAATTTATTATTATGAATTGTGTGAGAGAAATTATTAATGGTTTCTAATGAACAAGAGCCAAATAATGTTGGATTAAATAATTATTTTAGAACTTAAGGGATTTTTCTCGCTACTTTTTTTACAATCATCCTAGCTATAAACTCTTGATTTCAAATTATATTCAACCGATCATTATCAATAGTTATCAGTTTATTATGTATTTATTATTTACAGTTTATAAATACTATATATATACTCGTAAAATGCACTGATTTGTACTATTCGAATAACATGTATATACTTCAACACACATCAATGATTGTCAATTATTATAATATATACACAACATGACAGCCCTCCCGTGGAAAACTAAATGCAGGGTTTTCTATGTACGATGATTGTTCGTTAATAATAATAATTGTTTGTAATACGACAGAGTGACAAATTTCGAACAATATAAGTGAATTCTATTAAATAGTATTGAAAATCATGTTACTAATTAAAATTGGGTTAGTTCTCATAACCGATTGAGGGAATACTTGTTAATTAAACCTGACGTTGCATTTAGATAATAATTGTTAAGTTTCATTTATTAAACAGTGCATTACATTGGTTCATTCCAATGTTTGTTTTGTATATTAAATTTTATGTAATTATTAGCGTAGCCTGGATGATATATTTTGAAACTAAACAAATTTAGTTAAATGTTGTGACCGAAATAAAACGCTACCTTATAGTATTAATACGAATTTGGGCAGGCAACAACAAACAGAAAACCATCGACTGACGATGTCGGTCCATCAGTAGTAAGAGCCATTAAAAATGAAGCGCTTGTGGGTCGCCAGCAAACGGCGCTAAATTACGCGATAACTGATGTATGTTGCGGAGTTAAATCTTCGGTCTATACAATTGGCAGCTTTATTTGCCGTGAAAAAATTTATATCGCCAGGCATTCAAATCTGTAACTGAAAAATAGTTTGGATTCGCTCTTACATAATACATTTGCGTCTCTGAACCCAAACACCTATTTTTTATTCAAAATAAGTACCACTAAACAAACTGATTCACGCTGATTGAAAACAAAACAATAATAGTAGAACAAAATATTGACATGATTTCTCAACAAGTGTTGTATAACATGAGTGATTAGTAGATTACTAACTGCTAGAGTTCAACTTTTAATTAACCTTTTTAGAAAGGTTGCGATGGCAAGAAGAAAATTTGCCTCGCTGGAGATGAGAACAATGACTGATCGATATGAAGTCCCACTCATAATATAACAATAAGTAAACAAATTTCGCAACTGAAATAGAGCAGAGTGGTGGAGCTCTAATTGTGCGGGCGGAGGAAAAGCGATTGCGAGGATTGAGCGGTGTGTATCGGCTCTTCGCGATGGTAAGAACAAATGTTTCAATTCTAACCGCGATAATGGCAGAGGGATGTATACATGGACTATTTTAAAACAGTTCCAAGGGAAGGCTTCAGTTCGGTCGTCGGGGTGGTGTTTCCGGTGGGTACCCGGCAGCCGGCACGTGGTGCCACTATTGATTTTAATTTTAGTGAAAGGGGTGGAAAAATTATAAGGGTTGCCCCGGAGGGTGGCTGCCATGGAGTATACTCGCCAAGGGGACAGGAGGGAACGCTGCTGAACAGTTTCGCTTTCATTTCCCTCTTTTGCGCGGTGCCAGTTTGGGTGGCGGTGGTAGCAGCAACGATGACGATAGTGGGAGTACCCAGCGAGAGGGGTCGTGAAAACACGGGGATGAGTGAGTTAGCGAGGCCTGGAGAGGAGGCTTGCTTCGAGTAAAAAAGGGAGTACGAGTGTGCGAATGAACAACGTAAAAGGATGAAATAAGCCGAATGATAGAAGAATATAGAAGCAAGAAATAGACAGAGGAAACACAAGCCGAGCTTCCCCCGATCGAGGGGATGTAAGAGGGATACGCGCGCAACTCTCGTCACAGACGCGAATTTCGAACTGTTCAAGCTGGACTGGAATTTACTTTATTTTCCAGAGAGCAGTATCATATTTTTATTTATTTGATACCAGAACACGCTCGCTTCTCCAAATTTGTATTTTAAAATGATGACGAAAAAAAGGGATAAAGTGTATACTTAGCCGAAAAGTACAGCTCAACCAAAAATATTATATACACATTATTCATATCATATTATAAAAAATATTTTGTGAACATTCACTTCTCCTATAGTATCCATTTCATTTATTTGCAATCAGAGAATTGTTTTTTCAAACCTCTTGAAATAATTTAATATGGTACATAAAATGAATTATTCCGATTTTGAATAATAATAAAAACTTGATTCAATGTGTGTCCACCAGGCAATTTATATAATTTGTCGACAGAAGTTATAAATTATTTGCATTTTGTGTAGATATATTTTATTTATAGAATTAATTAATTCAAAGTTGGGGAGCATTGTTATAATTAAAAATACATTGACAAAATGCATTAAATTACATATAATTTTACAAAATATATAGCTTTTTACATTTCGTTATTAAATTCGTTGAATGCAGTGTAATGTTACGTTTTTTTTTTATTTACACTTTCACTTTTTTCAATATTTGAACATTTGACTATTCATTCACGAGTACTATCATCCATAGATCACTGTGGAATTTTTTTAACGAAAGTTTGTACACACACATATCGAATTCATACAGGCGGGTAAAAAAGAAAAATAAGGTAAAATTGGGGCTAGCACTTTTATTTTCACTTCATACAAAAAATCGTTTTCATTTAATTGACGCTTTTATTCATTTGACAAACAAAAATTGACTTCACTTTTTTTTATATTTTTTTTTTCACTCAAAAAACCTGTACGAATCAACGAGTTTTAATCCTATAAAGCGATATTGTTTCATAGAATATTGATGTACATTGCATAACATTTAACACATCAAATCAAATGTAACTTCTAGTGAATAGTTAAGGTGAAATGTCATGTAACCTGTTTATATCTCTCGCACATTTTAGTTACTTTTTAATTTATTATTGTTTGACAACAAAATTTCGAAAAATAGCTCTTTAGTGCACTTCGTATATCTTGTGAGAATCGTTTGACTGCAACAGAATCAATTTTCATTGCATTGTGTTGACAAAATATTTGTATAAAAATTATTTGCTTGATACAATTATACAAACATTTTGTCAACAATACGCAATGAAAATTGATTTTGTTGCAGTCAAACGATTCTTCCAAGATATACGAAGTGCACTAAAGAGCTTTTTTCAAAATTTTGTTTTCAAACAATAATAAGTTAAAAAGTAACTAAAATGTGCGGGAGAGATAAAAAGATTACATGACCTTAACCGCATTTGACTGCCATTTTTATCATGTAACGAGTCAGTTATATAAAAAAATTAAAATATAACAATTGTTTATTTTTTTTATAAAATTTTAAGCTTATATTATACTTTATATACATAAATAATTATATTATTTGTAGAAGGAATAACTTTTAACTTAAATTTGATTAAGTTGATGGAGTGGTAATACTTGGTGGGTGTTAGCTTTTGGTATTATTATTACTCACTGAATCGGTGATGCGCAAGCAACTATATAATCTAAGTAATTATTTGAAAGTACAATGCTCGATTATCCAATCATGATGATATCATAGAGACCCGTTAGAATCATAAACCTGCTATCAAACAAACCAATTTAGAATTTGAACACGTTTTTATTAGAGAAATCTATATTAAACAGAATTAAAAATATATATATTAAATTTTGTTATTTTGTTTTCCAAAAGTGTAATAATTGCTATTTTCCATATAATCTTTTACCAGGATGGTTTTGATTCTCAACTGGGCACGTATAGAAAGCATTTCGGAATTTTCGCGAAACTGTTACAATAATGCGAGTAGCGAGAGGATTTACGTATACGATATCCCAAAGGGATGCCTTTGTAATGAGTACATGGATGCAGTTGGTTCTTAAGTGTCGGTGTATAATGACAATGATAAAAGATATCAAGAATTAGACGCTTCGACTTGGTGAAATTAATTTACTAATTTCCCCCGTACATTAGAGATAATTATCAAATAATGACTACTAACAATATCAATACTAAAAGATGTATATAATTTCTCATAGTAACAGTTTTTCAAATTTATCGGTAACAATTATAATTAGCTAGGGGAATGGAAAATCATACATACATATCGAAAAAATGCAGAATTTGGTATCTGAAAAATGTTGTTGTCCCGAGCCGGACAATTCGAAAAGTGTTGATTGTAAAACAGCAAAGATCGACGTGATGTGATCAGCCATCACAAGCTCGCATGTACACGTTAAGAATTTCGAATGGCGTTACATTGCAGGCGAATAAAAGTAATTGCGAATTACATCCATGTGATAATGCAAAAACATAATGATCGAGCGGTAATATTAAATTCGGGTTTGATGGTTGCAACGAAAACACCGGCTCAATGTGAAATAAAGTCCGATTGAATATATATTTTATGAATGTTAATTTGATGTCGATATCAGGTCTTTTAGAATAGTAGATACAGAAAATGCGAATAAAGCTGTAAAAGTGGCACGATCCAAATGCACTTGATTTGTATGATGATCCAACTCTCATTGGCCGACGAGGAAAAAATGCTATCGAATCAGCAGCCATCTCATTGTACAATTAAAACGCGGAATGGTCGCAGGCTGTGTGCGGGTGGCCGAAAGGGCGCATTAAATGTACGCATTGCGCAGAATTAGTTGATTAAAATATAAAAGAAGAAGTAGTGGGGATAGACGAATGAATAGGTCGGGGGGTGAAACGCTAGAAGGAGGGATGGCACTCTGCTACATTCCTCTCCTCTTTTTATTCCACTTGCTTTCTCTGCCTCTCTTTACACTGTCCCTGTGAACTAGCGCGCAAAAGAGAGTCATAGACGAGAGGGTGAGGGAGGGAGTTTTAGAGGGGGTGAAACGAAGCTGGGGAATTGATAGAGAACGACAGCGTAAGAGAGAGGAAACGCAGCAGCCCGGGAAAAGAAATAATCTGTGAGCTGTATTGACGTTTCTAGTCTAACTCTGATTGAATTATGCATGAACACACCGGTGTTTCTAAAGCCATTGAAAATTGTGCTTCTCTTACATGACAGCCATGGGCCGCGCTCATCCAACGGCCGAGGCACACCTAAGCGTGTCGCTCCAAGACCAAACCCATTTTCCTAACATTTTTATCGCCCAAATTATTCTAGTCATCGGGATAACACTCCTCTTTTCGCTCTAACAAAAGGGTTTATTGAAAAAAAATAATTAAAAAAAAAAAAAATTCCCCGTCGAGTTCAACTGTTTTTATCTTTCCTCTTTCGCCTGTCTTTCAAATGTTTTCTTTTTGTTTCGTTTATTATATTTTCGTTTATTAGTTTTTTTGTTTCGTTTATTCATCATTTTGTGTTTTTTTTGTTCGTTATATTTTTATCTTTTTCAATAATTATTATAGCAATTGTATAGCTTATTGTTTCGTAAAATGAGGTAAAATGAAATTATTTTTTAAATTTGAAAAATATGATGAAAAGAACTTATTTTATAATGCTGACTTCACAGTGCCTAGGACAACATTTTTGTTGTTAATTTTGTTATTGAAGTCATATGAATACTACATTCAAGTTTTTGAATGGAGTTTTTTTTTAGTTGTGCCTTTAGTTGTAAATTTGGCTACCTTAATTTTAAATATATTTTCCACAAAGTACGAAATAAATTATAGAAGCAGAAACACTTTAGGGCCATTGTGACATTAAAAATAACTTTGTCACTTTAAAAATTTAATTTAAAATGAAGGTTCGTATGAAACAATAAATAATACATTTTTTAGTAAAAACTCGTTTGTATCACATTTTCTCTGTAAAATATCACAACGACATGTGTGGTTCCTATACTTCTTCTTCTTGATTCTTGATCTGTAGGCATCTTATGATTTTAACCAGTTTTAGGTATAATTTCAAATGGAAGTAAATTATAACAAAGAGTTGGTTGTCGTTTCAATTATTAGATTGAAAAATCTACCAATTAAAACGATAATTGAAACGACAACCAACTCTTTGTTATAATTTACTTGCATTTGAAATTTTACCTATCAAGCTGTCAAATTCAATAAAAAATTTCGAATTCAACCTGGCACCAAATAAACCGAGAACAGATAAACTTCTAATAACTACGTACGGCCTTTTTTAATTAAAATAATATAAAAATTAAAAAAGCTTATTATAAATATTCGTAGAGCACGTATTTTAAAATGAAGTATTTTCTGCATTATAATTAAGTGAAATTTATATTTTGCTAATTAATAAAGATGTATTTTGCTAAATTCAGAAACATTGCGTTACATCGTCGATTTTGTGATATTCGTATCAATTCATGAAATCTGCACGTTTATGAAGAGTTAAAAGTTACAAAAAAAAAAAACGTTTTTAATTCTGTGCATATGTCAACGTGAATTAATATTTTGTTGCTGCAAAATTGAAACAGTAATTACTAACTTTGACATGTTACCTGTAGAAACAAATAATGAAAACGCGCATTCTGGATAAAAAATGTGAAATTTGTAAATGTAACGAATACAATGATTTTAATTGTCACGACTTTCAAGAGCAATAGCTCACCAGAAATATTGAATTCGTAGCAGTTATGAAGTTATAATGATTTCCGAAAAAGTTTTTCTTTATTAATTTAAGTAGTCACAAAATAAATTAAATTTTCAAATTTATTTTCCTTGTTTACTGAGAACTATCGAATATTTATTTTACGATCAAATTAATCAGAATTACAAAAAAAAAAAAAAAAAAAAAAAAAAAAAAAAAAAATTAAAAAAAAAAAATAATAAAAAAAAAAAAAAAAAAAAAAAAAAAAAAAAATTAGGGAAAAGATAAAAAAAATTCAACTTTAAAACAGTTAAGATTATAATTTCAGGAGTTTCAATCAAGATGCAGTCAGATATTTTTTGCAGTATAAGGTAATGAAACACCATAAATGGGTATAACACGAAAAGAAATATACTAATCGATGACAATAAGATATTGCAACATAAACAACTTCAATTACTGTTTTTAGAATTTTACATTAATTTTTTATGTGCGACATGATTATCGTGGTTCGAATCAATAGTTCCTTGACGAACGAAAAATTACAAAAATGAATAAGCATTTGAATTTCACAATTACGTAGAACACAGTGTACAAGATGATGGAATGATCAAAAGTATGAAATATGAGATAAAAATTTAAATAGTTTCGACTTAATTAACCTTTACAAATAAAAAGATTGAAAAAAATACTAGAAATTGGAATGTTAGTATACATAATTTTAATCTATTAAAACAGCTGGTAGCAGAAACTTTACAGAAAATTGAGTGGGTATATTTTTTAATTCTAAATGTATAACAAGAAATGCTCATTAGCATATTATAAAACGTTTCGTTGAGCGCATGCAATATATGAGCTTGAAGTGTGGGCCCTTCATATTTTTTACGCTGTAGATATTCATAAAGAGGGTAAATTCTTGTGAGTTTTATCGAAAAAGTTGTTGAAGCTTCAAATATCCCCTTCAATAAAATCGATGAGCTACAAAAACTTCTTTACGAAATATATACACACTTTATACCAGTAGACGGTTCGTGAACAATTATCTAAAATTTTGTCAACATTTTCATTGTCGTGTCTATTTACGTTTGAGAACAAACAAAATTTTTTTTAATATCCATTCATTCATAGTTAAACATAAAAATTAATATTTGTTTGCAAAAATATATGAAAATTTAAAAGAGTTAAAAAACATTTTCTACAGCGCAATTACCAATGTTTTCCACTGATGAGCCCGACCGAAACAATAATTATTTTATTTATCCTATGGCGCAACATGAAGGTGTAATATATTAACAATATATTAATGGTTGTCTTTTATCCATCGTAAATGTTGAAATTGACTAATGACGATTTAAATGGTTAAAAAATAAGAATCACGACGGCTGGATAAGACGAAACATTTTCACGTTAAAAAGTCGTTCCTCTATTGAAAACGCGAAGGGTGGAGCAAAAGATGGAGATGCTGAATCCTCTCGGCTACCCTCATCACCCGTTTTATCCTCTGTCCATATTCGCTCACCAGTGCCCTTTATATTTTCATAACTAATCTGCGCGGTACGTAATATTTCGCTCTCCGCACATTTTATAACTTTATGGATTTTTCTACGCAGCCCGCTCCGTCCTGTCTTGTCCTTTTTTCATTACTCTTTGTATCCTTTTTCGCCACCGCGAAACACTGTCGTAAAGTCGTGAAATAAAAGCGTATATTACATCCTAGCTATGCTAGAGCAACAACCGCGCAGGTCGTTACTGGATTATTAATTGTGTCATTGTTTTAACATTCTATAGTTGTTATTGCAGTTTTCCTCAACAACTATGTGTTCAAAAAACGTAAACAGCAAAACGAAATTTCATTCCAGATACATTCACACTAAAACTAGTGTAACAACAAATGGTTTAAAGTTCATTCTATCAATGAATTATTTTATATTAATTATCGAATAATGAACTTTATTATAATAAGTTTATATTAACGATCAAATGAAAGGAATTGTAGAAACTAGATTTTATTTGAAAAACAATCTTACAATTAGTAAATTGATACTTTGAAATGAATATCGAAATTATTTCATTATGTACTAATACAAATCGATAACCATTCGATTACACATTTTTTTTTTTTTTTTTTTTTTTTTCATCACATCATTTCATCGAGACATTATTACTATCATTTGCATCAATTTACACTTCAGCATTATAATTTACAACTGTCTTCGAATCGAATGCAACAAAAATAAAAAAATCCAATTAAAACTATGCGATGACACTTGGATGATTTGTTAATAGACAAATTTGTATACGATATTTTATTAAGTTGGAGTTTTGAATTAAAATTGTTTTGAATTAATTCAATTGTTAATGACAAATTATGATTATTAATTGTGTAATTCACAAGGTGGAGCGTGACGTTCGTACTATTAAGTAAAAAAAATATGGTCTCATGGTCTGCAAATTGGGAACCGTAATTGATGGATCACTATAGCTGAATGCAGAAACAAATGTTTTTTGCTTTTTTAATAAAATCAAGAGACAGTAATTTCCCCTCCACAGCTCGTGATTCGAATTTTATTATGCATTTACGCACTTATACATCTCATGTAACCACGCACCGCCCCAGATCTCTCACAAACGTTACCCGGGATGAAATAACCCCCACTACATGATTGGTACAACCCCACCGCCAATAGAAAGCTCCGCATGTAGTGCTAAAAACGTGGATCGATACTAAAATGCTTTAAAATCGCGTATTTTATATCTAGTGAAGCTGGCTGGCCTAGATGAAACGCGAAACAAATTGTAGAAGGTTTGGAAATCAGTAACGAACTAACGTAATGACGCCCCCCCACCTACCCAATCCAATCATTCTACCCTCGATGATGCATTTTTCGACGTCATTTATATTTTGCAACGAAAAATATCACGCTTTGATTTTCAAACATATTATTCGGAAATTCGCATGCTGATAACGCGAAATACTTGATCACGTTCGTTCATTTTTATTCTTAAATTAACATTCATTTAATGCGCGAAACAAATTCAAAATTATTACATACTGAAAGCCTTTTTTACGTTCAATAATTTCGCTGACATGGCTATTGTGTTTTGGGTAGATTTGTTTCAAATATTAAAATAAAAAGTCCAAAACTGTTATTCGGTTGTTAGTTAATTTATTCATTTCATTTGTTTCGTTTTATTTTTCTCTGTCGACAAGAATTGTCTGAAACGAGTCCTTTTTTCCCTCCATTTGCGGACATTGTCATTACGAATTGAACCTTTGTTACTCATTTTCATGCTCCATAATGATAATTTTTTATTTCCATTTTTTTTTTAATTTTTTATTAATTTTTATTAATATGAAAGAATATTTTTAAATGTCTGGAATTACTTATTAGTTGGTTACCGAATCCTTTGCTGGATGTATACATTCAGGTAAAACAAAAATGCACGAAGAAATTTTGTGTTATATATAATAAGAAAAAACTCAGTTCTATTTTAAAAGTATTAAAAAATAACTGAGATTCACAGACGTCGTGCATCGAAGCCGCGAATATAATATTTGAGAAAGGTGAGGTCTCTGTTCGCGAGGGATAGAAAGAGTCTGAACGCTCTAGAACAAAAGGATAAAAGGCGCGTCCGGGCATCAGATACCCCTGTTTCATATCATTTTTTGATAAGAGAAAACTCGTTTGCTGCTCTGAGCTTACAATAGATCAATACGCACGCACTTCGTCCGATCTCCCTGTTTACATTCGCAGATTTCAAACCAAAATTAGGGCTCTTAGGTCATGGACAATATTTGCTTATCATATTTTAGTTTTATATTCAATTCGTCAATTTTTTTTTTTTTCGATACACTCTTTTTTTTTTCAAGCGCACGTTTTTGGTCGCATGCCGTGTATTTCCCGTTTCGCTTCGTTCAATGTTCGCGTCGGTTGGTGGCCACTGTCGCTGGCTTGATTTTTCTCTCGCAATTTTTCCAGCGCGCGCCACTTTTTTTCCTTTCGTTTGGGGAAAAAAAATTTTTTTTCGCCAACTACCGACGCTTTGCATGAATGACTGAAAATATAGGTAAAAGCGTTTTCGCTTTCTATACGGCAGCGACGAAAACGAGAGTCACGTACGTACATTTACGATACCGTATGAGTACGCCACGCTATACGTAACGACACGTGGTCCGTCGTGCCTTTTCAACGCTTGATCGTGACGAGCAAACCGATAATTTCATGAAACGTTTCACGCTCATTGCACGTCTTTGACTTTAATGACAAAATGTTCGACATTGAAACCTGTATTCATTGTCAAATTAATCTTCTTTTTACTTTTGTCTTACTAATAATGAGATAAACATGAAATCTGATAGATAATTGATACTGTCTATTATATTGTAATTGTTAATGACCATTTGACAGATTTTTCAATTCTTCAGAAATTATATCAGAAGCATAAGTTAATGTTTTGAGAAACTTGCAGAATTCATCTCTCATAAGTTTATATTAGGAATTGGGAAATAATATACTGCTTTTCGAATAATCAGTATTGACCCAGTTTTGGAAAAATACTAATACACATATTATTCATTTATTTATTTATTTATTAACACTAATTTTATAGATATTCAACAAATTGAATAGTTATTAATAAAAATTAAAATAATTCAAACTGAACATGAACAATGAATACAAATTAGCCTGTACTTTGAGTGTTGCGATGATCGCAGGGTCTTTTCGATGACCAGGGGGATGGTGCTTTTTTCATGAGCATTCAAGCGGAAAAGGGTGATTTGTCGATCTGACCTCGAAAACTTTAGGTGTCCTTGACCTATCGAAGATATCTTTGAATTCTGTATTGTAAAAATGATGAATATAGTTGCGTACATAACATAACTAAGAATGACTATACAAAAAATAAACAACCATAGACTTAGTATTATTCATCAATATTTGAGGTTTAAAATATTTAATAATTCTTTCTAAATAAATAGAAAGATCGTTCGTAATAGGTGTCTAAATTATTTATTAACCACGTTAAATAAGATATTTTAGGATTTTGGCATGTCAAAAAATTGAACATAATTGATTCTTTTAAAATAAATTTTTAAAATTTATTAGAATTGAATTATAATAGAATTGTCGGTTTCATTAACAAATTAATGAATGAGTATTTTTCTAGATAAATTTCTTCAGACAAATGCATAATTAAATAACACTACATATGACTGAACAGACCACTAATTGTAATTCTATTTTTATATACAAGACGAAGGAATTAAATAATCTGTATTAAAATTCTTAATAAGAGACTAAAGTGGATGAGTTATGAAAATGAAATACTAATAATGTTAATTCGTGTTGAATAAGTTATGATAATTAGACATACACATAAAAAAAGAAAAGGGATGAAAGCTTCTGAATTAAAATTTGGCAACTTTAGTGTAAGAACAGAATGGAAAAAAAAATGATTGCATCATCACTTGATTGATAAAAAAACAATGTTCTGCTATAAAATTTTGATCGCAATTTTTAATTCGTTTAAAATTAATGTAATAGCACGGTCTTGAGGAGCAAACGCAAATGAACCGTCAGTTTTTTTTTCTCAAGTAGAAAATTTGTTAATTGAAATTATTTATGCAAAATGGCGTTAGTAATTAATTCAGTTTTCTTTAACGAGTATAACGAGTTAACACAATAACGAAATAAATGTAATATTTTTATCCGTGAGTGTGACAAGGTATACCACGTTTGGTTGATTGATGAAACCCACACAGATGAAAATGTAAGTCAAAATATATATGTGCATTTCATATCTTTATTATAGTTCATGTATATACTTTTATATTACATTTACATAAATTTCATATAAAATATTGCCGTTTTATATTTGAAAGACAAATGACATATACACAAGATATATAATCATATATTTAATTTCTATAAAATATATTGTCGCTCGTGTAAGACAGAATGCTGGTATCGTGGCACCTGTTTCGTTGACAGTTTACAGTCGTAAGATCTGGCTATATCTGCAGAGCGGCAACACGCCAACGCGCTGTACAAGATTCGAGCTTGCATATCCTGCATACTTGAAAGAATGGTGTAATTTCTGTGGCTCGCCGCAAAATCAATAAAAGAAACATTACATTGGCGGGCGGCAGTGCTGGCGGGACACAAGATTGGATGGAACGAGATGAGAGCGAGTCGCGCAAGCGTTACAGAAGTAGCTCCCTTTTTCTTGTCCTGCGAAAAGAGGAAGGAAGGAAAATGAAGGCGAGGCAAGAAGAAAACCAAGCGGTACAGTCTTATGAAATATGGCCTCCTTACTAAGTCTGATTCTTGAAGGAGAGGGCAGGAGAGAGAGAGAGAGAAAATAAGAGATCGAGACAGACAGATAGACAGATGGTCGCGCGAGAGAGAAGAAGAAAGTAAAGGGGAGCGCAAGAGAGCTAGCCTAGCTGAGTGAGCTGAAAGATGATGCCGAGATAAAGATAGAGATGAACGAGCTAGACAGGAGGGTTGAAGGTACTACAGTTAGAGGGTTAGCGAGGATCCCTGCGACTGTATACAGATATAAAAATAATCTTTCGAATAGACTTGTACGTATTCAACTTTTTCCATTGATTTTTTCCTTCGAAATGTATATACACGCGCCCCGTGCTAGTATTATTATTCTTATACACGGCGGAATTAATTTTATCAATATGTTTACAAGTCTGCGCAACGACTGCAGACGGTTTTGCCTAGGGATTAATACCAATTGTGACATTTTTTAATACGTATCACTGTTGATCCCCTGTAGGGAATCATGCGACATATTTTTCAACTAGATGTTTTGTCCTTTTTTGTCTGGATGGAAGAAAAAAAAATTACATTTTCATGGAATAAATATGGAAAACGTAGTCGTTATAAGTCTCAGTAAATTCTTCAAGTCTGTAAAACGTAGCTTCAATGAAAGATTCTATTATTTCAGAAACACCATATTTCTTGCGCTGACCGGATGACGGTCCGTCAGAGTAATGTAAGGGTGAGGTCCTGTCAGGATGAAATTATATTTTAGATGATGTTTGACAGGCAATTATCGAAACAGTTTGCTAAAGAAAAGTATACTGTTGGGATGTAAAAATAAATTTCGTGATTTTGAGGCATTTTTTGTTGATGTCACTTCTTTTGAAATTCACAGATCAACATGTTTTCAATCTAGAGGGAACGATTATTCTCGAACCGTTTAAGTTACTTCCGCATGTAAACGTTGTGTAACGCGTTTTTATTCAGGAAAGGATGTTGGAAAAAAATCTGTTTCTTTTTTATTTCTAAGGGTTCTTTATTCTCTTCTATTTGTTTCGTTGACATTCAAAATCGTACAGACTGATAAATTTAATTACACCAGTCATGCATAATATGTATCATGCAAGGTCACTAGTACAAATTCGATGCAAATATCATTGCATAAGTTAGTCGGATCAGTGAAATACCTAAATATGTGCACTTTCACTCATACAAAACCAATTGAAAATTCGGACATTATCCAAAATGTGATAACTAAAAACTTAGAAGGTTTCAAATCTCATATTAATGATAGCGAAATAGGTATTTATGTGAAAAACGGTTGCAATAATTCAACCACTAATTCATACCATTGTTGATAAAGGGGTTTTATTCGGAAGTGTCATAAACAGCCTAGTATAATTCATATATGTCTTCAAAATCAAACTCTTAAATATGTAGCCAGATTTAGAGCGTGTTATGCGAATCTGCATGAAAAATAGATTGCATTTCATCAATTTATCATTAGAAAACAAGTTTGTAATATGTTACATATACAAAGATTGGACGAAAATGCTGAAATTCATTTGAACCGGTTAGACCAGAACCTAGACCGTGCGGATGAACCCAAGGAAGCAAGTATAACTAGAAACTCGACCTTTATGTTGTCCAACTCAGCGTAACATAAAGGTCTTTTAAGTATCGAGTTGGTTGAGGGCTAAAGTTAAAACATATTTATATGATAGAAGAACATATCCCTGATCGGTTTTCTATCGGGGTCAGAAATAACCCACAAAATATATTCTATTTATCCAAGCATTAACAGGTTCACTGTTCTATTACCATAAGAAGTTGGTCTATTGTCAAGTGATGTTGTAATCAAGTGTGTGGCATGAACTCTGTGGCAAGTTTATAATGATGGTTTATTGGAAATCTAATTATGACATCTTGCAAAAAAATGAATACAAAAACTATTACTTAAATAAAAAATGATGTACGAAAATTGTTTGCCAGCGGTTCTCGTTATTTATGTATCTACCAATTTGTGCACAACAAATCAAACGAATAATAAAATATATGGTATTTCAAATTTAGTCTTTTATCAATGTCACTGGAAAGGTAAACTAAAAAAAAACTCTATCAAATGAACTATGATATTCGTAATTATTGATGTGAGATTTAATTAATTATCAAGCGATTTAGAGAACTCATAAAAGCAGATATTTCGGCAGTGATTATCAAAATTTTTAATATTCAAACCATTATTATGATTAAATATAAAACTTTTTTTATTTTCCATCGTAGGAGACAGTAAAAACAGTACATCGGATACATCTGATACATTTTTATTTCTACGATAAAAATATTGGTGTGTACACCTGATAAACAAAAACCGCACAGTGATACAAAAACGTAGTCAGCTGCTCCGTATTGAACAGCTACCCATGCTATTGATGCATTAAGTAAACAAAATAATATAAAGTGACATTTGATATGGTGTCGCCGCGATAACATGACTGAATTCATGCTTAAAAGATCGTCTTACATCCGAGTTTGAATCCAGAGTTAAGAGATTTTGCGTTGCAAAAATCATCGGATCTAAATTTGGCTCCTTTTGAAGAGCAAAAAAAAAAAAATAATAAACACGAATAAGTTTGCAATGATTTTCTAAACAAAGTAATTCTAAATAAATGTAATAAAAACATGAATAACGACAGTAAAAATAATTATTAAAAGTCATCAATAAATCGAAAAAATTGTATTGTCATTTATTTCGAAAGTGATATACAATGTATCTAATTCATGTCTATAGTGTGTGTAGCTTGATCATAATAGGTACGGTTGAATTTTATTTAACGATGATTGGCGAAAAATTGCGAACCACTGAAACTAGTTGAGATGAGCCGAAAAGAAGGAACGACCGAACGGACGGACAAAGAAGTCGAAAACCTCCCGTGAACCCTACTTACCCCCCACCAAAGCGTTCTCTCTTTTGGTTTGGGCATCCTCTAAAGTTGTGTGTGCATGCGCCTAAATACACGTTAGACTTCCCCACCCCCGCGGGCAAATTTCCGCCCCACACTGAGGTCCCCTCTCTCGGTAGTTAGGAGAGTCGTTGCTAGGGCCCATGCATCCCCACCTTCTTGCAAGACGAATAGTCCCAAAATGCGTCGAAGCTACCAATCTCCCATTTTAACTGCCCAATGCTGTCGCGCGAAAGCCCACACTGTTGTCCTACTCTCTTTCTCTCTCTCTCTCTCTCTCTCTTGATTGCTTCTTATTTTGTTGCGTTACCTCACCTCCCCTCTAGTTGCTAGGTCCACTTGACCCCCACCCCGAATAGGCGCCGAAGTTTGTGTGCGTCATTTCACATGCACGCACATGGAGCACCGCTCGACGTTTTTGGTGGGACCGGTGCATACTCCCCACCTAAGGTGTAACGGTCTAAATGCAATTTATTCTCCGACGAATTTCTCGGACTTGTCGTTTTCTCTTTTTCCCTAGGTTCGCCGCTCAATCTTCATCGTCCGAAAAATATTGTTCACGGATTGCAGGCACTGCAATCTCCAATATCGCCACACTTGCATTAAGATAGCGAACGTCAACGTCCGCCTCCCCGCGCTGGCCTCATCCTCCCCAACGTGGTACAGGATGCTCATTTTGCGTTCCTCCACAAAAGACCTGTGGCAAAACTCCGTACCGATATCCACACACACTCGCAATGCCCGAATTCGAAAGTGCCTGCATTAACGCAGTTTGGATATTCGGGCAAGAAAACATTCAATTTCTCTTATAATACGTCGTTGTTAAACGCACATTTTTGTTAGCCGCTTTCGCGTGCTTCGGGGCGCATCAGAAATGCGCTCTTCTATGGAATTCAGTGTGTCCATTTGGTATTTGACTCTTTCATATGTTCAAGTAATACTCGCCGTTCTTTATTGTCACAATTGTTATTTTTTTTTTCTAATTCATTTATTTTGGCCGTGTTAAGAAATTCGAAGATGCAGATGCTTTGATATGTAATCGCGGATACAATAGAAGAGGCTGACAAAATAGGAGCCAGTGAAGATTTATCTGTGTATGAACGAATTGAAAACAAGTTTGAGCACGAGGAACTCTCGATGTGCGGTATGCTGTAAAGTAGTATTGTTTACAAATTACAAAACGAATGATTTTGTCCAATTGTAGGACTTCTGCGTGATTGTAATCAACAACATAGTTTTAATATTGTTGCTTCTGTATGACAGCCATTGTTTCCCACACTCTCGTGTCACGAAGTAGCTCCGCAAAATGCTGAGATGCTTATGTCATCGTGAAGGGTACTCTGAATTCATTTAAGCATCAGTTTGCTTCTTATAATATAGAACTCTGACAATGACATCGTGCAATGAAAAGCAACGAGACTTCAATCTAGTATTGTGCCATTATAAATTATTATCCACGCGTATTAAGCACGGGTCAGGTCAGACTGAAATTAGAATAATACAAACAAATCATCAGATATGGTAAAATTTGTTAAACCCATCAGTGTATATATTTCTCCTCATATAAATCTCAAAATATTTTGTTTCACAGACCTATTTGCAAGATTAAAAGAAAATTTTTCAAGACAAAGCTTTATTGTGAAGATTGTATGAAAAAAAAAACAAAAAAAAAACAGAAAAACAAAGGAAAAACAGAACGATAACCCGATTTGGTGTAATGTCCAAATGTTACGTGTATTTACGTCTCAATTAGAATAAAAATCTACGCGCACCGTTGGAATGTGTTTTTGCGTCGAAATTTTAGTGAATTTGCTCGATGTTTTGGCGAAAGAATTTGCACAATGCGTCCCTGTCTCAGTGCTAGAGCCCCTCTCGCCTCCCTCGCGCGGCGGCCCCGGCCGAACCTAAGTGTACTCTATCCCTCCGTGGTTTAGCATGCCCATCCCCTCCAGTGTGGCCACCTATTCGGCCCCCCACCACAGCCAGATTGGAGGGTCCGAAAAGTGCAACGGCCTAAATTCGCAGCGGGGAAAAGAAAGATGTTGCAGGGGCCTTGGGCTGACCCCACCACGAGTCCGGTGCAACAACCTAATTTCTAGAGGTTCCCGCCACCCTCCAACCTACCCAACCTACGAAAAGCAAGCAGCCAAGCAGCCGTTTCTGACTCGCTCTTTTACTTTTTCTTCATCTGCTTCTTCCTCTTCTTCTCCTACTTAAATGCAATCGCTAGGCAGTTTTTGGTGGTCACTTTTTTGCTTCTTTTTCCTTTGCGGTCCCTTCTATGCAATCGTCTCCGCTTACTACACGCGAAGGATATGCAATACGGGCGTGCTTCCACAGTGCAAAGCCCTACTTTTTTATACTCCAATTTCATGAAACGTTTCTCAACGTTTGATCGTGTTAAATTTATATACTTTCGTCACACTTATATAACGATTTCTTCATTAATTTATCTGGCTACAACTTGAGCTTTGAATCTTCAATTATATTTTCGATCATCAAAATGTACTCGTCTCGTATATAGTGTCGTCCAAAACACGTGTGCCAAGTAATTTGAAAAAGAAAAATTGTTTTCGGGTCATTTTTAAACCAAGTTCAAGAAATGGTTACAGCCAGTACCTTTTCTTGTCAAATGAAAAGAAAAGAATTTGTAGAAAGAAGGAAATACTGATTTGATATTCATTATATTCATAAGAATGTCTGTATTGATCACGGTTATTAATTAACGGACAAACGGAATTTCATGTCAATCAGACATTGGGTCACGTTACGAGCACATACATTGGCCAAAATGTAAAGAATTTGATAAATAAATAGTTAATATAGTACACCGAATTTAAAATTATTTAGTGCATATAAAATTGATCGAAACCCCGCAAATGAATAACAAATACTTCTGAATTGATAATCAAAATTAAAAATACAAAACATTGGCAGCTCGCGTCGAATGATAACAATCTTTTTTCTATTTTACATTAAATCCATGGTTTTTTATTAGACTATCAAAAGTTTCCACAAAATCATCTTATTTTATCGAACGAACATTTTTGTCCAGCAAAATTTTTGCAATTAATTTTTCGTTCAAATATTTTCAGAGCTATTCGGATGAATTTTTCATTACAATCTTGTATATTTATATTTTCGTTGCATTATAAATAATTCGTTAAATTTTCTGTGAAAATCATTTATTTTTTCCAACAAATTAAACTAAAAAATGTGCAATAATTATTCGCTTCTGTTTTTAACCGGTTTCAATACGAAAGACAATTTCCATAATTTGTCTTTCTCTTTCTCCCAGAAAACCAGTTTATTTTGAAACAATACTATAATCGACATTTCCGTGCGAAATCGGAAAAATGATTCGTGTATTTCACGAGGGCCAAGCGCACACGCGCTTTTTCAACGTCACAAGGATCAACGCCCCTATAAAAGTTCTTCAAGCAGAGGAAGAGGCCACCTGCCCACGAGTCGACAAAATCCTACCGTGGTCATCGGCTGGTGCATTGCCCCTGTCGACTTGACTTCATCGCTTAGAACTCGGCGTGTGTTACACTAACAAAAGCGCGCATAAAAATACACCGGCAAAAATGGACTCTTAATATAACAAACTATTTTTTAATGCAACAGTCAAATCTGATTTTTAACATTGCACTACCAACCTGCAGCTTACACAAAGCTCCAATGTAATAGATATTTTTAAAATAACAATTTCCTCTTTTTTTTAATGTTGCCTCAACATTATTTTAATAGATAACAATTTTCTATTAAAAAAAAAGTATAATATTTTCAAACTGTGTCATAGTTGCAAAATTTTATCATAGTTTTCAATTTTTCATAGTTTTGTTGTAATATTATTTATTGCAATATGCAGATCTCAGCCAACTATATATTACTGTCAGTTTTTTCCATCGCAAAAGATGCTGCCAGAATTTTTGGTGCAAGTTTGTTTATAGACGCAACTTTTTTTTAATTTCATAGTTTTGTTTTTAGCGCACAAAAAAGTAATAGCATCGGGAGAAACATGCATAAATTCATTAGCTTTCCATTACAAAATAAATTGGTTGATAATGGGGGAGAGCTCGCGTCTTTCTGTTTTAAAATAGAAAACAATTTATTATATAACTTTTGAAAACATCAAATGCAAAGGCAAGCGTGTGAATCGCAATAAGGCCGAAAAGAAGTGTCGATGAACGCGCGAGTTCAAAAGAACGATATGAAAAATGTGACGTGTTGATTTTAGAATTAGTACTCCGGCGATCTTTGGTTGGTGGATATACAGTGCAATGCCCGTAACATACGCCAGGGCCTTAAATTCCTCTCGATATGCGTGATCGCGGTGCAAAAGTATGGGTTGCACGCTGAAAATGGCGTGTATACAAAAAGCTGCAGCTTTATTTCTAGAATGTTTAATTTGAGAAAAAAATAGCCGTGACTCGTATTTATGCAAAAGAGTTGGCTTCTTCTAAACAACGCCGAATTTAAGAGGTTTTTGATCCGCGGGTTCAAGACACCTTCTTCGTATTAATGCTCGTGAATAGCAATGGCCTCTCGGTTCCGAAAAAAATTGTGCACACGAGCTCAGCTTGACTCAGGCCGGTGTATTCGTGCTTGCAAAAAATATGCAACGATTATTTATATCTGCGTTCATACGTAATCTAGTCGAAAATGAATTCTCATGTTTATTTACTTTCTATTCGCTTTTGTTTCTTTATTTTCTTTTTCTTTCAATATTTTTATGTCACTCCAAAAAAGATAAGACAATTGTGTTGATAATTGTAAACTTGTTAACAAACTTGTTCAAGAATTTATAAACTGATGGTTTCAAAAGTAATAATAAATTTGGCAAATTTGTATGAAACAAAGTTCAGTCACACGTTCGTTGCATTCCATATGAAGAAAAAACGTTATTGTGTTTCAACAATGTTTAAAAATATTGTATTTGATTGATATTGCTTTTCATTAAAATGCACTCCATTGTGTTTGATTCATTATTTTTCAGAAAGGTGTTTCAACTGTAGTTAATTAATCGTTACAATGTGAAATTTCGTTGCCTGTTTACGTCAAATCGCGAATAGTTGCGTTTTAAAATGTAATTCAAAGTGTGAATTTATATGATGGTATGGTTAAATTACGATTGATTGTTACATTCCTTCAACATTTTTCATGAAATTAAAGGTAACTGCAGAATTTTTTGATTGCCACTTCTATTTTGAGATTTTTGAAAAAAAAAAAAATATATATATATATATTTATACATATATATGTACATATATTTGATATATAAATATCAAATTAATTTCACTCTGCGGTTTCACAGGTTTATAAAGACTTTGAAATATTTCTCCATCCCGTGTTCACAATTTGTTTCGGTACATCCTGTTGAATATTCTTGCACGCTATTTTTTTATAGATTTTTTTAAAATACTATCAACGGTTTTTAACTGTATAAATTTTTTATTCTTAAAATTTACTTTATTGAGGATTCTATGAAAATTAATCTGTATCTAAAAAAATAAATGTAGCTTATTGGAAATGATATGTCACATAATGCTAAATCGGATCAGAAAAAAAAAAGAGTAACAACAATATTATCAAGAATTGGAAAAGAAATCAGTCGTTTTGAAAAGTGGATGACTGTTCTTGGTCCTTGCGGAAAATACTCGAAGAATTCTAATGAGGGAAGAAACGTGAAAGACCCGACTAACAAAAGTCATACAAGCGGGAATCACCAACACACGCGTCCTTCGACATCCGTTTTACGATGCGAGTCAATCGACGGTGTGCGTTGTTAATCGTTTCGAAAGTGCACGATCAAACAAAATATTTGATGATATGGCAATTTCAAAATCATCTTACACGCAATGCCAAATCTTTGTTTCTTTATTCTTTTTTTTAAAAGGTATCATTGCTGTCTCTCATCAGTGTTACGTAACGTGGAATAGTTTTACTTGTCAAAAACAAATGCAATAAATAAAAGAGGTGAAATGAAAAAAAAAGACGTTGAATTTTGTGTTTCAATTATAAGTTTTAAGTTACACAGACATGTGAAATGATACACAGGGTGTGTAAATACATAAAATAACATACGCTCAATTTTTAGTACTGCAATGAATATTAAATGTTGATATCAACAAAATTTCATAACGAATTTGTTGCAACAATTTTATTCCGAGAGTTATTCAAAAAATATACACTACAAAGGTAGAAACATATACATATAGTCATAGCTTGTGAAACTGACACGGGCTAATCATTGAACGATATTGCTATTCTGAAATCATTATTTTCATTTTGCAATTTATGCTCCTCTCTCTTCCTCCGGGTTTTTTTTTACCATATGATGATCGAAGGCTGTTTTTCATGTAATTTTTAATGCCAAAATTTTTGTTGTTTGATATTTGAGTTTCATTTGAATTAAAGATACTCAATCAAGGGGAAAATGCATATTTATGGCAGAGCGATCGTAATTACCTATTGCTATTTGAACTGTCGAGTCGTATTTTCAACGAACACAAATGTTTCAAAATTTTTGCATTCATATGAATTTAATATCCACGATATAAAATATGAATTGCGGTTGGTTGATGTTGTTAATCCGGAAATATTTGTCATTACTGTTTTTGCAAAGTGAACATCAACAATAATTGTAGATGGAAATTGTCTATATGCTTATACGAAATCTTATTTAAAAACATTTATTTTTTAATATCTGCGAAAATGTGATTATAGAGGCATGATGTTTAAATAATAATGATAAAATGGTAATAATAAAGTGGAAATTTGGATGAAATGATTGAAAGTTCGTTGAAAATGATTCGTAAAACGTGAAATCAAAGAAATTATTTCCAACTGGATATAACTCAGCAGACAATTGATAATACCAAATTCATCGGTTCAAAAAATTTACGCAGACATTTCTTTGAGCGAATGCGTCGATCGAGATGTGAAATAATGAACTCGTACGGTGTAAAATAACGAAACGTAATTAACTAAAATGAGTGATTAACATATTACAAATGCATCTGTAAATTCAATGGGATGCAGCTGAATGAAATTTCAATAACTGCGAATTCATACTTAAAATTTTTTCTTCGGTTTTCGCATTATTTCATTTAGTAAAATACTAACTATTTGGTTTGAAAAACTTTACCTCTGGACGGCCCATAAAATTGTAAACGTGTAACATGATTTACTTTATAATCGTGCGCGCTACATTACGTCCGGGCAGAGAGAGAGAGAGAGAGAGAGAGAGAGAGAGAGAGAGAGAGAGAGAGAGAGAGAGAGAGAGAGAGAGAGAGAGAGAGAGAGAGAGAGAGAGAGACAGAGTGAGAGAGGGAGAGAAATAGAGAGAGAAAGAATTGAGAGCGAACGGTGATGAATAATTTCGAATAAAACTAAAAACACAGCGATTTCCATGGTTTGAATTTACGAATCATATATTCGTTTACGAAAATTTTATAAAAGCAGCTGTGTGCATGATGCACCGCGGCACTCCTCGTGCGTATTGATACACGCAATAATTAATGATAACGAAGAGAGGAAATAATGAGCTTTGTAAAAACGAGAATGCACTGGCAAACGAATAAATCGCGTGGTAACATGTACATTATCGAATTAGCGTCAGCGGAAAATTTTGGATCGAGCGCCGTGGCTCAGTGGTATTAGCGCTGGTTAACGCGGTATAGTCAAAGCCGGGGCGTATCGCGTAGCCGATATTCGCGGACACGGAAATCGTCGACAATAAATATTAATTATTTTTGTTTGTCGCCCGTCGCTCGCTGCAGCATTAATAACATTTCGGAGCCGCGCGCGAGCTCTTGTATCCAAGCGACTGGCCACCTACATTTCCCGGGCAAAAACGTTGAAATAACAGATTCACCAACTGAAACGCAATAATCGCGACAAGCGAATACGTAATTTTCGCAAACAAAGTATGTAAATAATAATACGCTATTTACCCATGTCTGCGCCTCCGCGCTCTTCCTTTCGCTGCTCTCGTTGTATGTGTGTATCAATTTGATTATTATTATAAATATTCCAACAAAACATCAATTTTTGGGGCTGCCGGGGCAGGGGCGGGGGCGCGCTTCAATTATGCTCGTTGGTGCATTAAAAGGCACAATCGCTCGTTTTGCTGCTGTTAACTCGCGCATAAAAAAATTACCACTCGTCTGATGATAATCATCCAACTTTTAACATTATTTTAATTTAATGGAAAAATATATATGCTCATATAATTCACTCTTTGTTCCAGCGTTCTGATCACTTGCATGTGCCATACAGATAATCGTCATCGGTGAGTCATTGTTTCTAATTTTTTAAAGAATTCATATGCATACACGATTCACCGGTTTAACGTTAATTTCGTATTATCAGAATGACAACGATTTTCATTATAGTTAAAGTCACCAAATAACAGAGGGAGTATTAGTTTGAAGAATGCAATTTTCTTTTCGTTCATTTCTCACGATTTTTTTCGTCAAACATTTAAGAATTAGTCCAAGGATAAAAATCATTTTCATTTCTTTGAAAGAGACTTGCAATTAATGCAATCCTCATCAAAAATATAACTTTATTCGTGTTATGAAACAGCGAGATATAACTCACTTGATTACTCAAAATATCCATACGTAAAAGTATACAAGCTCCGATATATTGTACAAAAAAATGTACAATTACTGCTTCATCAAGAGCGCTCCGATAACAATTAGATTTGAACCAGGTGAATCAATAATGCAGAAAGTGCAGCTTTTCCCTGAAAAACTGGATGTGTTACCTCTCCCCACACATGCGACATTTGTGCGAGTCGTTGTGCGGCATGCATTAACTATTTATAATCATTTTTGCCAAGTTCATTAGTATAATACAATGCGAGCGCGATAAAATTCGATCGGTGTTGATGAAAGAGTATTAATATAATCTAGCGAAAGATTTGTTTGATAAATTATTGTACCGTCGTTGAATCGCTACAGTCCACCATCATGGTTTTCATCCACATTTTTGATGCAAATTTTGTTACACTCAACAAACGAGGCGATCGATTTTCATCGACAAAATTGTTTATGCAATTCTTTATGGCTCGAATTCTTCCCACAGACATTTTTCATATCTGAAATTATATCGAATTATAAAAAACGGATTGCGTAAATATTTGTTAGTATTTTGCAGTCACGGTTTGCGAGATTTTATTTATAATTTTGCGAAATCTCGTCTCCGATAAGGATATTCAATTTTGAGATACAAAATTTATTCGTTTACTATATATTGTATGTCATTTGATTTATCAGGTTTAATTAAATATTGAATTAAGGATCGGTCGTTACAATATTGAGTTTCAAACAGAGATACAAATCAGTAGTTTCAATAAGGCCACTGCAACATTCTTGACGTTTCCCTCTTTTTGCTACGTCTTAAAAGCATCAAACGTTAATTCATTATTGCCATTTGGTGTACATTTTTTTCCAATCATGTCTTTTTTTTATGTCTTAAAATAAGACAAACATTTTTTCATGTTGTTTTTAATGACAACTATTAACGGCTCTGTTTATGAATTGTGAACTCACAATTTCTGCGATGCAAAATGAATGCATCACATTTCACATTCCATTTACAATTTGCACTTCACTTATGTTTCGAAACTTAATCTCATTTCTTGCTTATCAAAATCTTTTTGTTATACATTCAAAGTGTTTATAAATATTAGACCAAAGTTGTAAACCAAAATTAAACACCAGTCTTTTGTCGCTGAATTTAGCTTCTGAAAGTCTTCAAAAAAAGTTTTCATGTTTACATTTCTTTTTAAAATATATCACCAAGCAAATATTTTTGAATGGTAATGACAAATAGAATTATAATTTGAGTAGTTTTCACACGCTTATCGTTAAACCAAGTTTGCTGAAACCGCATGAAAATTTTGTTACCGTGCAAGAATAATTAAAATATTATCGAAATTCGACAATTCTAAATAACGAGGAAACTTAACTTTGTAACAGAAGTGTACTCTTATGCTAAATGAGCAAAGTATGAAACAAAAACAGATAATACATTCAAGAGCATTTGTAAATAAACTTGAAATAAAGGTTTATTTGCACGCAAGTCCTAACAGCTACTTTAGAATGCTGCCGAAAATATGAAGGAAGTTCACATGGGTAACCTGCTTATTGCTAGGCCGAATACACGCCTAATTATAACTATCTTACATCGCAACGGTTGTGTATTATTAAGCCGAAATATATCCGCCAGTTTGTTTGCGCCGAATATGCGTGGTGCACATAAATGTATTAACAATTCTACCAGGGAAATTCTCGAGGATGCGCACAATAATTGTGTATTACGTAGGCACTTTCTTCCGGGCGCTCTGCAGTTCCCACATAACATTTCATTTAATATTTACCGCCTCTTCTCTGTCCAAAAATGATAATCACTTTCGTGTCATTCGGCCGCATTTTTATAATTTATCAATTCACAATCAACGCCTTAAACTACGTATGCAGTTCCTTGAAACACCTTGCGCACGATTTGCACAAACAAATTTCACGAATTCATCAGTTTGTTTCTAATTGGATTGACAGTTTGTTTTTAATTGGTTGCTTTTTTTACGACGAATTATAAACATATACATATACAGAATAATATATATATATGAGCCACAACTTGATGCAATTTGAAGGGAAACGAAATATAGCGCCGGGGATATTTGTTACGTCAAGATATTATTTATTTGGTGTTCCACACAAGGACAGCGCAAACCGGTCTGCGAAACTCTACTCCTGAGATTTTATTTGCTATGAAGAAGCCAAATGGTCGTTAGAAAATTGGGCATACAAAACTCTCTAGCGTGCTCGAGGATTTGCCGAGCACGCAACATTTTGCCGGAGAAAGGTGTATATCGCTAGGGTGTTTCGTAGCATTCCAAAATGCCGCGTGGTTGAAAGAACAAATAACCTGACGAGCGGAAGCGTAATTACTTAGTAAACTCTGTGGCAAGTGCGCTTCTTCGCATTTCTATCGGAATTTACACTCGATTTCTGGCCGTCGATCTTAATATTGGAAAAAAATGCTTATAAATAAAACATCCTAATAGAAGTAGGAGAAGGATATTTGTTCGGTAAAAAATTTGCCTATCTTTGAAATAAAAGTTGTGACAAATCATGAAGCAAAGTTATGAATTACATAATTATTTACTAATAAATTATTATTACGTCGTATCGTATGTTTTTTTTTTCTAAATTCGGTCAAACTATGGGTTGCATCAATTCATTAAGGCGAATGCGAATTAATAATGTTAAATGTACAAATTATGGAATGGTGTCACGGAATCTGCTAGTGAGTCTAAAAAAATCATAAAGCTACGGACACGTTTGGCGATTTTGTAAGCGCTTCTCTGTTGCATCATTGCTCGCAAATGTTATGCTTCGGGTCTTGAATGCGCCGTTCGACGTCGGTGCTATCGAGAACTGATGGAAACTGTGTGTGCATATCCACTGTATCACGTTACGTGCGTATACACCGTACCGAGTGGCAGTTAACTTTGTATGAACGCAGAGCATTAACGGCACGACATGCACCAAATAGTTTGACTTCTTTACGCGATTTATGACGTTAATATCGATCAAAACAACATCATCATGTATTCAAAAATTAAATTTTATCAATTATTTGTAATATTTATAAATTTGGATATTATTATATTAAATTACGTGTCCTGTTTTTTTTTGTTTTTTTTTTTTCATTTTAATTTTTAAGCCACCAATTTTATTTTCTTCTTCAATTTTATTATAAATATCTTTTTCAATATTTTAGATTACACAACTTCGTTTTGTGTGACTTCAAAAGTAAATTCCAACACCTGAAACAAAATTTGGCAAATAATGAATGAATGGTAAAGAGCTTCCGCTTCTTCATTATATGATATAACGCGCTTGACTAATTGCAAGGTGCACGCCGTTCCGAATCGTGCTGCAGCCTTCTCGACCCCGAACCCATTATAAAATCATAGAGTGCAAAAATAATCTTTGGATTCAACGTGGAATGATAAGAGGTTCATTTTTTGATTCTTTTTTCAAATTTTTGTAGCAAAAATTCTTTTCCACGTTGTCTTAATTCGCGTTTTATGTGCAGCATCTTATCATGGGCTCGGACTTTTGTCTCTCATTATTTATCTAGCATCAACGAAATTTAGTATAATAGAGCAATAAAGTTAAATATAAAGGTGCTACTCGGTGGTCCGGCGTCGTTATGTGGACTGTGGACGAACGAATGGAAGCAAAGACAGATGAACGCGAAGTGACAGTGACACATCGTTCAACCACATAGGCCGAACCGGTGAGTGCATAATCAACCTCTTTTAAACCGGCCTGCACGATTTGGAAGTCTATCTAATTTTATGGAATTACAAACAACAATAATACAAAAATGATTTTATTAATTTAAATAAAATTTGTTCAATTGTTGGTTATATTCGTGACTATTAATTTTTGCATCTTTTATTAATGATGACTATAAAAAAAAATGACGAATGTCAATTTTACTAGATGTTCTAAACGAGCACAAATGCATGATTAAGATTAGTTGCTCAACAAAGCATACAAAAGGAAAAAACTATTTTAAACCATGTTGAATAAAACATTATCTTATATATTTAATGGAACTAATGTAATTCGAATTGTATAAATGCGTCAGTTTAATGGGGGACCCCACTTTAAGAGCCTTGAAATAGGCAAAGTTGAACATTTTTTCTCCAAGAATTTAAAATTAAATTACCTCGTCAATTTTATAAGTTATAAATTATTTTTTGTAGTTCGAACATTTTTTTGAACCATCAGTCATGTCTCAATTATCCTGTTGGTGGTGGGCTATTGTCATTATGGAGTATCTTATCGGTGCACGTTCACAAGCAAATCTCGAACGAGGTCAATAGATTGATATTTTCCTTTTTTTATTTTTTATCGATTTTTTAAAAAAATTAATAAAATGACAGTTTTTTATAAAAGTTCAGGGTAGGGATCCTTAAAATAAAGTTTATGTCTTTAAATATCTGTCACCAGGCAAACTTTAATTTGAATCAAATTAGATGAATAAAGTTTAGACAAAATTGAATATACAATTGATTTAAAATGGTTTGAATAAAAATATTTTTAAATAAAAAATGTAATATTATAAGACGCCCAAACTTTCACTGCACGCCAACAGAATTTCGATCTTATCACTGCACACATTTTTTTGGTCGATGTGTTTTAAAATAAAACGAAAAACGTAGTTTTTTTATAGCTTTTCCATTTTAAAATTTTCCACTTTTAAAATGAAGTTGTGTAGAGGTTAGATTAGTTCAGTTCTGTCTTTAATTGGTAAAAAAGCCTCAAACATAGCTAGAAATGGTTCATTAACCAAGTGCAGCCTCTGAAATGGTAGGAAAACTTTTTATTTATATATCAGTGCTGTAAAAAATGTCATATTGGTATTTTTATACATTTGAGGTTATACGTTAAACGTTTTGTAATAAAACATCACTATAGATTAAAACGTTTGGCAAGTGTTTTAAAACTGTATTTTGAAACACTTTTATGCAGTGTACTAAACGGATTATTGTAACAGTATTTTTCGCTGGTTTAGCAAAACATTTTCATTGCTTGAAACAACAAATTCCTATTTACTTTTTCACAAATATAATGCCTCATTGTTACCAGATTGTATTACTTCTTCTGGCAATAGAACAAAATTGTGAATATTGCATATTGAAATAAAATCGAATAATTTTTTTAATCGTCAACAAAGTCGTTGTTACATCAACAAACTAAACATTTTTATATTTAAATAATATCAACCAATGCTTCAAATTGTCCCCAAGAAAAGGAACTCCTGCTCAAATATGAAAACGAAAAGTTTGAACTATTACCAATTGAAAAAAGTGTAGAGGCGTATTTGTAAATGACACAAATATAAGAAAACTATCATGTTTAAGCTACATGGAATACTTGCAAGACACGAAAAATATTATTCATTTGTATTATTTATAAATATTGTTTAATTGATCAGGAATGACTATGACCAATGATACCCAGGAAAAAAAGTTGGTCCTTGAATTTACTTTCCGTCATCAAGTTACAATTATCTGATGGTCATTGCCTTATTGAAAGTTGTACTGTTTATCTGTATCTACCCTAAGATAAATTCAGGTAATTTCAATTTAATCTTTCGAACAAATTTTATAAATGTACACAATATAATAGTTTGAATAAGAATTAATAATTTATTAATTACTACGTATAAAATAAAATATTCATACAATTATAAATTCAACTTATAAATTTTATTACACATTTAATCATCTAGCAAGGACATTTTTGGAGTCTTGAAAAAATACATCTAGGAGGAGGATATCTGTGAAAATTCAGCAGCACTTGATGAATTGACTATTGACCAATATGAATTATAAAAGTAACAAAAAGTAGAATAAATGAGTGTTTAGTAAAATTAATATATGTATTTATGATACTGTATTTGATTTTGGTTTTATAAATAGTAATGAAATTATCGAACATGTTCCAAAAAATGTTTATAGAATTTTGTTTCGAAAATTTTTAAGAAATTTTTCACCCATTACAAAAACCATTAAACACTATTAAAGTGACACTGTTAAAATTTTTCACAACGATGGCATGCTTGACATAACTGTGCACATGAAAATGAGTTACGTAATATCCTTCACAACAACGTTTATTAAAAAAAAAAAGACTTTTTTTAAATTACAATTCAATTTTAAAATTCACTATTGATTATACTATGTATTTGTGTCCATCCATTAATTTGGAGCCACCGTAAAATTAAATTAGATCCAAGAAAAATATCAAATCAAAGTTGATAATGTTAAATTTTGGTGATGATTTAGAAAACGCAAAGTGCCATGTTAAATATTTTGATAAAGTCCGTGACCAGAACTGTCGAAGTATAGCTTTGCAACCAGGGCTTTTAAAATCGCAATTACAAAATGTGTACCACGACGTTCCAAACAAATATTGAGATCTTGAGGTGATGTAATCGGCAATGAAATAATTATAGAGGAGTAATTAATTTAATGAAAGCAAAACTAACAAATTCTATTCATTATAATAAATATAATTTTATTGAATTAGAATGTAGCGCGCTCTTCTTCTATATATTTTGTGATCGATTACATTTTTTTATTCAATAAATTGAAAATTATTTACTTTCGGTTAAACAGACTATATTTGAAGAGGAATAAACATCGTAAAAGCACAACATTATAGGCCATTAAATGTTCTATATTTTGGATGAAAAGCAATGAAATTCTATAAAACTTTTTTCATATATGTGCAATAAACATTATTTATCTATAACTTTTTAATCAATTTAACTCAAAGAATTAACGTTATTTATGATTATTATTATTATTCTACAGTTTAAATATAAACATGTCCAATTTCATGATTTATAAACATTTCAATCTGAAATATTGTCGTGAAAGGATTATCGTAAGGTGATTTTATAGAAATCTCACTCCAAAGAGTAGGTTTAAACGTTCTTATGCTGTTCACTAATAGTTTTTTACATGATTATCTGATGCATGGTTTGAATCATAGAACCATATTCCTGTTTTATATTTTTGTTCTCTGTGCTCTCTGTTAACTTATAATGCTTATCTTTTTCTTCACAAAACATTCAATGTTTTTTTTTAATAATTCTCTTTGCAGCATGAACATGATGTTGACAGAAACTATTAGTAAAGTTCCTAACAGATATGACAAGGATCATTCAGTGAAATTTTATGCGCTTTTCCTTTTCGTGTTTGCAGTAGACGCAATAGAACATAAGTTTCGAGAAAATGGGATAAGAGCGCCTATCAATTTGCCAAGTTTGATTTTATTAAGAAATTTTTTTTTTCAAAGCAAAACACTATATAAAAAAATATCTCAACGAGCTCATTATACATTTCTTTATTTGAATTAGAGCGCCGATTATTTTTCGTCTCGAACGATTCATTCGAAACGCCAGCCAATATAATTAGGACTATGCAGATAGATTTTAGTATGAAATTTTATCGTTACATCTATTTCGTAGTCGCCAGACGAAACATAATCATCGGTAACTTCGAGATTAGCATTTGAGCCAAAATTTTGTATAAACCCCGAGCACACCTTTAGTCTTCAAGGATTATTTTAAGTACAAAGTTATAACCGACAATAAAGTATCACTAATTTAATCAACCCTTGTAGATTTTATTGAAAAAGTCATACTTTATCACCTTTATCACCAGTATGTTTTTCAAACATAAAGCCATATTTAGTGATAGTTGTTAAACCGCAATATTTTCCATCTCTGTAAATCGGTTCAAAAAACATAATCGATTTGCATAAACAAAACGAAATTGTTATTTTCCAGATGTTGTCAGTCAATATATGCTTTTTTTGCTCTCCATGTGGTTTTTTTATTAAAATGTTTGTTTATCATTTCATTTTGTTATTTACTTCTTTCATTTTTATTTTGCTTATTTATTTTCAGATCTCTCTATTTTATAATTAAAAATAAATAAAAAATTAATGTTTAAAACAATTCAAATTGAATACATGTTCTTTGTGATTCATTCAACGCTTGAAAATTTTCTTGATTAATCAAACTCATATATCAATTAAGTCTTGTGAATTAATTAGAAATTCTCTTCACGCAATATGTATATAAAAAACATTCTTTTAATAAAAATATCAAAAGTTTCGGATTACGATTTTTTTGTAGTCATAGTTGATGTGAGGTATAACCGCAAATTCAGCGTAACATAAGAATTAGAAGCTGATAAGATTGCCTAGTGCGTTCTATGAAAGATTAGGTAGTTGACTCTTGATGCTAGGTGCACATGATGCGCATTGCGATATCAAATCACCGTCCAAGTATTTTGCTAATATGTGCACTTTTTTAACTGCTTATTATACATTTGTAGGTGTCATAATAATCAACCTCGAACTCATTGCAACACGATTAAAAATGACTCTTTCACTGTCGCAAGTTATTTAAAAAACAATTTCGAACGCACAAATGTTGTCAGTTTTCTTATTAATTCTTGAAATTTTTGTTTAGGGTTATAATTGCAAGGTGTTAAACAGCAATGTTTAAAAATGCGTATCCAAATGGCTTGAATTTGAATTGACAAGGTGGACAGAGCGGCAGTGGAATAGTCGAGAGATTTGACAAATTATGATGAGCGTGACTGGAGTGACAGAAGGGACCAAATGGCCGGGACGCGGAGGCAAAAGTGATTGCAGTGGCTTACGTGAATAGTTATTGAGGAGAAGATGAGAAAGGAGGCGGTAGTGCAATGTGTGCAAAGGGCCAGAGGAGTTGCTAGTTTTCGGCGTTCCGAAAGCAGAGGAGCGAAACTTTTCGGATGTGAGAGAAAAAAATGGAGGGGAAGGAGAATCGAAGGGGCTTCGCAGAAGGTGAATGTCCAAAGGGGCAACCTGTTCAAGGTTCATGGCCCTCGAACGACTAGCAAACGTGTAGGGAGCCATCCTGCCCAATCTGCTAGTAAGGTCTAAGGGCCGCACCGTCTCGTTATTTGAGCTTACGTGTCCGAATTTGCAATTTTACGTCTTAAATCTTTCTTAGATGCTACACTTTATTACAGGACGCGACTCGCACATATTCCCATCTGAATTCTATTTTTCAATTATTTCTGTCTAAACATACTAGTTTGTTCAGTCATCTCGACAATTTTTTTTTTTTTTTTTTTTTTTTTTTTTTTTTTTTTTTTTTTTTTTTTTTTTTTTTTTTTTTTTTTTTTTTTTTTTTTTTTTTTTTTTTCTTTTTTATTTCCTATATTCTTAGATCAAACTTTTGTTGAATTTTGTTTGATTTCTAAAATTTAATGACATTAATGAAAGATAAAATAATATTACCGCGAATGACACACCTGGGATCAGTTGGAATGATTTTTCGCGAACTTGAAAGGATGTGATCGAAATGCATTTAATGGGTTGTCCGAAGTCGATCTTACTCTCTTCTGCGAGCACGATTATTTGAGGACGCGCAATACAGGGTGAACGCTTCGTTCACGTGAAAAAGAAAGAACGGCATAGAAAACCAGTTTTGTGCAAAGTATACTCGCACGTTTGTACACATCGTCAAAAATTCTGCCTCCCTTGTATATAATTCCGTCCGGTCGAGGCTCTTTATTTTTTTTTGTTCTTGTTCTAAGATTTATTATTTACTTACATTCACCTCAAAGTACAAACACAAACTCCATTGTCACTCGTGCGCGCCCAAAATAGTTTGCCCATTAATTTAAATGGAATTCTTATGACTAGAAATCAGAGTTAACTTTTTCTTCCTCAATTTTTTTTTTTTTTTTTTTAATATTATATTACTTTTTAAACGTGATGAATATGATCGAAACATAACACAATGAATTTCAAATATGAAAATAGTGGGATCAACAATTTCATAAAAAAATATCAATTTTGTTCTAACACTTTTATGCGAGTACATTTTGTTCATTTTTTTAGAAAAATTTTTTACCTGAAAAACTAAAAATTCCAACAATGCGGAATTTTCATTTGAATGTTTAACAAAAAGAATTTACGATATAGCCATTTTGCTATAGCCTGCTATAAAAAATTAATAACGTGTACGCGTAATCTTGTTATAGATTTGTTTTAATATCGCATTGTGGTACGCACAGTACGTATAACGCTGCACTTCCCTTACAGTAATCGCCATTGTGATCGGCGTACCAGAGCAATGTCACTGCTTGCGTAAACGACATAACGTTATCTCTTAAATACACTCACAAGTGTATTATACATGCACCCGCATGGAAAGTGCAATTTTACGAGCAGCTTCAAAAATGTCAACTATGCGACACACTCACGTTAACACTTATTTTGTATTCGACAGACATATAGATGTATATATATTTATGCATGCTCATAATTGAAAATGACTAATTGGTAAATCTGATCGGACGACTGAATCACAATTAATAGAAAATAACTAAAAAACATGTTCATCACAGATGGAAAAAAATCTTGCATTTTCACAGTTGAAATAAACATGTGAAAACTGAATGTATGATAATTTCGTTGAATATTTGGTATTATTAACCACCGGATTGTCTTGATTGATGGAATTTCTAGCTTGTAGTAAATTGAAACCAGTCATTTTTAATTACGAGATTATTTGTCAATTACGCGAATATAATCGTAATCAACTTATATTCGGAAATACACATTTTGTGTCGCAGAAACAAAAAAAGATATAATTCCATTAAACTTTTCAACTGTTTATTAATGTTTCGTTAGTAATTAGATTAATTTGGCAGTATTAATTAGAGGAATTGATACATAGCGTTGGATCTGAATGATTAAAATTATCTTGTATCTATTAAGAAATTTTACAGCAAATAATAATCATCACTGCAGTACAATTATGATTTAACAGAGGTCTAAACAATTTTCGTCAAATCAAAAAAAAAAAAAACAAATAGTTGGATTTTGTAACATTCATTGAAGAAATAATTATTTTATACAGCAATTCTTTTTTGTAGAAGAAATAAATACGTGTTTAACTTTAAGTAAACTTTAGCAAAACAACACAGAGATAAGAAGAATTGAAATGTGAGAAATGAAGGTTTCCTTGTACTATTTCTTTGTCTATTCAAGTTTCAAATTCTTCTAAGTCATAAAATAATGTTTTGGTTATGTTTTTGAGTGTTTTGTTTTGGTGTTTAAAAAGACCCAATGATTTACTTCTTGTTGAAAAATCATCAAAAGTGAAGTCAAATATTTGATTAGAATTAATTTTAAAATATGTGTTTTATTATTTAATTGTAGAGCCTCTATAATTTTTTTTTTCAACATTATGTAAAAAAGTCGCTTATAGAAAAGTTTTATCAAATCCTCGGCATTTTCTCTTATTTTGAAAATCTATAATATGCTATATAGTCAAAATATAATTATCATTGCCTCATTCAAACTGTTTTCAATACTTATCAACTAGCATTTGTTTAATAAAAACAGACATCCAACAATGGACAAACGGATAATTAATAAATTATTATCGTATAATAATGCAATGATGAATGTTTATAGCGTGAGCAAATTAAAATTTTGCCCGGGCTTTTGCTTTTAAAGTTGCGAGCTGTTATGCGAGGATGAACGATAAATATTATTCGTATGCAATTATCAGACATTCTATGTAATTGAATAAAGTACATCGCATCACTATTGATTTTAGAACAACGCTGTTGCCATTGATCGCAATACATTTTAAATCCTTGCCGAGAGAATGTCTGATTGTAATATTTTTGACGGTAAATTTAATTAAAATATATGATTACTTTGAATAAAGTGCACATTCAATGCTTATAATGTGATTTCAATAATGAATATCGCCTCGCTCCCGGGCAAACAATCTTTTTAATAATTTCATATTCAAAACTCTGCGCAGTATTGTAAAAAAATATTCAATTGAAATTTGTTATTCCCAAATGTTCATTCAAATAGAATTGAATAAATGAACTTTATTACAAAGAAATGAGATGAGGGTAATTTAAAAAAAAAAACAAAACACAAAATGTGTTTCATTATTGACGATAGTTTTCAGATAAGTGTGGTCGTGCAGTAAAATCTGTGGACGTAAGAAACGCGATGCAGACCATATGTCGGTGAAACGGCGATCATGGGAATCGTGAGAGAGAGAAAGAAGGAAGGAAAAGGAGCAAGAAGATGAGCCAAACTGTGAGATCATGCGATCAAGGAGAAAGAGAGTGAGGAATGGGTAGTGCGAGCCTTGGAGATGCAGGAAGAAAAGACCCGTGGTCTAAAATCTTGAATTGGTAACTCCACAGGTGTAATTAAAAGGTGGAGTGCAAAAAAAAATTATAAAAACTAAAGAATGAAAAAAAAAAAAAGACATTAAAAGAAAAACATAAATACTCCAAATTAGGGATGTGAGTTCTGGAGTGATAGATGGGAGGCGAAGAAAATAAATGAAAATTAGGGAAGGACGGAGAGAGAAAGAAGAGAAAGGTAGAAAGTTGGACAGGATGTGTAGAGCAAAACTAGAGTAGTGGCTAGAGTATTAGCAATAATGATAAGAAAGACAGAGAGAGAGAGAGAGAGAGAGAGAGGAGGAAGAAGAGAAGAAACGGAGGGTCTGGGTTAAATCCGCGTACGGGGCCCCCGAGAGTGTGTTCGCGGATGCTCGGCGGTAGAAAAATGGTGGTATTTGATGCGCAGCTAACTGTACATAAGTTTGGCTATGCACGGGCTAAATGCCGAATTGGCGATGGAGGGATCGGGAGGAAAAAGAAGAGAGAAGATAAAGAAAAGAGGCGCGAGCGTTGGCCCGCTGGAGGGGTGGATTCGCGATAGAGAGGGATCGCAGGAGCGAAAGCAGGACGAGGGGGGCCGCGTGGCGCCGATGGTGGTGGGGCTCGAAATTGGCAAGGACCAGGGTGGGGAAGCTTTCGCCCCTCGCTTGGCTGCCCCGCCAGCGCGCGACACGCTCGCCCCTCTCCGACAGAGGTTCCTATGAATTTTGCGACACTCAATAAAAAGTGGTTCCACGAGGTTAACATTTCGGTAACTATACCCCCTCGGCCGCCCGAAGCACGCTCGCTCTTTCCGTCGCGCACGGCCCCTCTCTCTCGCCCTCGGCTCACGTACACATGCACACGCACGTGGAGGGACCTCGTGTGCGCACACAGCTTTATTAACATCATCACGAAGACGACGACCGACTACTACTACTACTTCTACTACTAATACCACGGCACTGCCGAAAAAACTGCATGGGAGAGGCGCAGCAACGGGCGAACCGAACACCGCGCGCGAATCAAGTGCTTTGGCCAGTCGCGTTCCCAATCACTCTACGACTAGATAGTCCCGGTGTCCAAACTTGAGCGCCGCTCATGTGGTGTCGCATCTCAATCCGTTCAATCAGCCGCTAACAAACTCACCCACCCCAAAGTTACCCCGAGTGTGCAATGATACTTCTTGGGTCTCGATTTTGCCGAGACCTCACCGCCTGTGTCCTCGAACCCGCCGACGTGTCGCTCGCGTGTCGCGCCCAATAAGTTGATTCGTCCACCACATGCACCGCGACTTATGACACCACGTCCAATGTGACACTATACCCGCGACACCCTCTCAGTGCTTCGAATGGACAGACCTACTTTTGCAAGGATGGCCCCAACTTCCATACCGCGATCTTTGATGCTTCATTGCGATCAAGTTTAAGTGCAACGTGCAACTTCCAAGGACCCAATTTGCTAAGCTGCGCCGCACGGTTGCCTTACGAGCCCGCTGCCAACAGCCAGATTACTTCCACCGAGTGTCAAGGTATGGCTCAACTCATCACATCGTGTGTCGCAATCTTTTTTTTTTTTTTTATTACCTTCTCGATTTTTTTTCTCGCAATTTACAATTGCAATTTTTTTTTTCGTTTCTTTTTTTTTTTTTATTCGCCCCTTCAATTTATTCATTTGGTGCGTCATCCCGCTTGTTTGTTCGCCTTTTCAACTCATAGGCACACGTAACACCCGGCTACGTGTCGTCTACTCTCGGTGTATTCCGAGCACATGCGAACGCTCGTCCCAACACCGCAAGAGCCTTTGCGCCTCGATCAAACCTGTTCTCTCTCACTCTCGCTACCGCCACTGTGTTAATAGTGCCGACAACGCGCCGACTAGACGACCGCTAGACGACCATCATACCAGACGTTAGACCGTCTCGCTAATGACGTAACGCCAACACATCCTTTGTCATTGCCGCGTACACACCGTCAAGGCTATTTCCATCCTATAAACCCTATCGCTTTCTTCTCCCTGACGTTACCACTTAAACCTTTCTCTCCACATCTCATCCTCGTCTATTTTTTCTCTTTCCTTCCCATCACGTCCGTCTAATTCTAACTCCTCCTTTCACTTTTTAGAGCCTACAAAATTCCTTTTTTCGTTTCTTTTCGTTCTTGTGTGTGTGTTTTTTTTTATTTTTTTTTTTTTTTTTGCTGAAAAAAACACGTTTGCTTTCTCTCCGGTCGGATCACTTTTTGTTGTCCTTTAGAATTAATTTAAACGAGCGAACGAAATTTCGTAAAAATCATACCGGGAGGACCCTGCGAAGGACCAAATTAGAATGGCACTAATGTAATAGGCGGAGTTTAATTGCAAAATATACGAAACCGAGTTGGCGTTACGTAACAACTATCAGGATTTCTCCGAGCGAAATAAAATAAAAGAATCGACCCGAGTGTTTGTTTGCCGAATAGAGCGCTCGCAGATGAAGAACAAGCTGACAGAAAAACATTTTTTTTCGTCCAGTCGGTCGCGTTCGATCAGCTTTCCTCTCCCGTGAATATTTCGCTGCGATGCAACACGTGACACTTTTGGCGATACAAAAACATTCGACTGACTTTACCAATAGAAAGTATTGAATGAACAAAAAAAAAATTAGGGAAAAATGTGAAAACGCAAAAAGGCAAACAATAGAAAATAAAAAAAAAAAGCTGGCGTTAAACTTGGAGTATGCATATCCAAAGAGGGTATCGGCTAACGGAATCAAATTTGAGAAACGAGAGGCGAATTCGTCACGACAACATAACGCTCGTGGCCGTTAATTTCGCGCGATTTGTGCGAGTATAACTTGAGAGCCGTAACCTTGAACACGCTCTGTGACAGAAACAGAATTTGTCGCCTCGCTTGTCGAAAGTCAACAAATTGTTCCCCTCCCGACTCGTTATTCGCAAAGTCGATTATTATTCAAACGTGTTTCTTTTTTTTTCTACCTCTTCTTCTTCTTTCTTGTTTTTATTAAACGAGTCGAACAATGCTTTTGCATCAATGAACGATTGCCCAACGTCACAGCCCAAAACTCGTATCCATTCGAAACACGTAAATATTTTTAGAAGCCCAGGCCAGATTATGCAATTTTTGCAAAAATTTTCTTTCACGCATAAACAATATGCGAAAGATTATTGGATGACGGCACGTTCGCCTTGAAAGACGAAGAGAATTCATGCTGATACCCGTTATGTATATCGCTGTCTCTTTTTTTCCTTTTCAGTGTTCCTTACCCTCTTTCATCATGCGTCTCTGTCGCGCGTTCGCCGTCCCTCTCTGTCTTTCTCATTTTCGCATTACACTCTTACTACGAATATTCATTTGACCTTAATGGTCATTTCTTTTAAAATGGAGATTGCGTCGTTATCTTTCCACGCGTTCGCTAGGAGTTATAGGATCATATATGTCTGATAGATAAAAATAGTCTGACAAACAAGACAATCCCAATTGATTCAGCAAATTGCACACACTCAAGTTTTCGAGTGGGTTCACACCCAATGTCCATGTTCTACATGACGCATGAAAATAAACTTTCGGACGAAAAAAAATTCGCAATAAAATATATTAGTTCATGACATTACGAAAACAAAATTTATCGAATAAAAAATATAAAACTCAAATTATCAAATCTGTTGGCACGTTACATAACGTTTGGTCGTCGCTTTCAATTGACTCTCCGGCCTTTGAAGTGCAGTTTTTAATTTTTAGTCGGTTTCTTTTTTCATACGATTCGTCCAAAAGAACATCTGGTTGCGCGACGAATACGTATACCGAATTTCTAGAGACATCCGAATTGTTGCGACATCTCGAAGAGTTAACGTCTAAGCTTCTTATTTGCGAAGAAATAATGTATAATCCGAGGCGCAGATTAGATTAGACGTCTAGTAACTAGACTACACAGCGATATCTCGGAAATAAGAGAGCCCAGACAGTAAATATATATGAACACGAAACTGTCCGATTGAATAATTAAAATCAACGCATATAGAAATTCGTGGTATTTATGTTTTGCGTCCGATACAATTTCCTAATGATAAAGAATAATGCCGTCGGTCTAGCGATACTATATCGCTATTTGGTCTAGCGATATAATATCGATGCTCAGTGATTAAATACACAAAAGTTGTCTAGGTAATTATAGTTATCGTTCCAAGTTCATTGAACCTGGTCGATTAAACGTAAATAAAGCAACGGCAGAGAGAAACAAAAAAAGAGCCGATTAATGCCGCGAGGTTTCGTTTACGCGCGTCAGGTACCCATCTGACCTATTTACAAACGCTGGATGTTGCCACGCCGAAGATATGCAGACGTTCGAGTCTTTTTTCAACGACGACAAAGATAACGTATACCTATATGTGCGAGCAAAAATATATACTCAAAAGAAAAAAAATCGCTTGGTAATCGTCTTTTACTCCCACTGTGCTTATGAATGCACCGATCAGTGAATTTTTCATGTCTTATCACAATAAATTACAAAATACTATAACAATTTTTTTTTTATTCACTGTATATGATAGTATAAAGAACGAAGAACATAAAATATCATCTTTCACAAAACTTTTTGAAAAGATACCATAATTGGTGAGCTTAATATTTTAAGAAAAATTTTCTACTTGATGATGAATGAATAACAATAATTTTCATCTTAGTAAATTATTTCTGTTAAATGTAGTCGAACTAAAAAAAGGAATTAAAAAAAAAGAAACAATTAAAATTTCGTGAGAATAAAGTTTTCCTGCAAAACTAACATCTCGATTTACGCGCGCGAAATGCAACTGAAGTTGTATGTGCACTAGGCGATGCAAGTAGTGCATAGCTAGTAATAGGCAGACGGCGAATGCATCGTAGAGTTGCACTTAGTCTACGTCTACTACTTGCCTAGTAGTCGCGCTTTGCTTTTCCGCTAAGAGCTCGGAGTTTCGGTATATGACGAGGTGTGTGTGAGCTAGTCAAAATGAAAGGCGCAGAATGATAACATCGAGACGATTAACCACGCCTATGACGACCATGTCATCTATAAGGTGCGTCGAGGAAAAGAGTGGCTCATTGTTGTGTAGTCGTTGGTAGGTTAAACACGCCGGGTCAACGGCCACCGAATGTTGGCAATGCAAAGGAGGGGAATTCAGAGGTTGGCGTCTGGCCTCTTCTGTTTCTTTTACGACCTATGCCATTGCCAAAATTGCGCACACGACTGCATTTATAAAACGCAATAATTAATCAAACGACAAATAACAGCCACGGGCTTGTTATCATGCCAATATAAGCTGTGAACATAATTTTTCGACGTTATTATCAATTGTAATTGGATCTGTCAAATTTCACCAGCAAATTACAAACAAAAGAAGACTATCGATTATTTGAAATTTGCAAATTAATTCGAAAAATTGGAAATTGAATGTTTGAAATGTTTATTTGAACATTGTCATGGCAATAAATAAAATTTGATCAGGACGTTTGGAAATGCGAAATACCCTTTTTTGGTGGCTTCGCCTTCGCAACAAGTTTGCGTCATGCTTGTGGCGAATTTGCGAGGAGAAAAGTACTGTTAGTTCGTGAGACAGGATTACGAGTAACAGGAAGGATGACGATAAAGGTGCGTTCAGACAGTCGATACGCTTGGCCCAGTATTCCAACGACTGTTAGCCTTGAACCTGTGAAACAATGCACGTTGAATTGCGGTCGGAACTAGGGCTTTTTTCACATTTTTTTTTTCCTCTCTCGCTTTTTTTTTGTCAACGTCGCATGTCGTTTATATCGGGAAAATTGCGATCTCGGAGAGAGAGCACACACCAGCTTTTTCCTCGATCGACAACCGCCCCTCTGCCTGTCTTTGTCCTCCCCACTTACGCCACACACCTGATGCTCATCCTCAATAAATATACATTCGCGTGAGAAAGCCTGTTTTATTAACAACAAACGCCGAATCGTGGATATTCCTGTCAATTAAAACAAAAATTTTGTTTTGCCCAATGCAATAAACTGCGCAACTTATTTGTTATTTGCAGGCGTAAATTTTGCACGATATATTGAACTGAAACTTTGACGTTGTTTGCGTCACGATTCGCACCAAAATGAAATCAACATTTTTTTGGTCTTCATATCAAATCATTCCGCAGGAATAGTTTCATTGTTTGTCGGTTTTGTATGGATGAAGAAAACAATGATAAATTTTTTTCATATTTACATTTACCGAAATCAGTTGCATTGATGTCAAAAATGCTTTTCAAGCTCCCTCCCCTAGTTCTCTCTGTTATCGTAAAAATTGTATTCCGATCATTATACATTTGATCCGCACAATATTCATGGAAAATGGAAAACAAGTAGGAAGGTATAAAAAAATAACGATAAGAGAAAAATTAGTCATCTGGTAGAAAAAATGTTTAGCTTGACGACTGTAATCGCGAGCTGTATCAGAGAGTCGGCTGAGAATTCCGTTCTCTAGGAATCCAATCAATAAATATTACAATGGGTCCCTCGGCGGCAACGCGCGCGAGAAGGGAGCGACGACACGGAGCAAGAAGGAGGCAGGGCCGCCGCGGATGAAAAACAGATCGCGGCTTATGAGGTTTCTCCTCGATCCCCCCCTGTGTAGCCGCGTCGTGGCTCCGCCGCCCGCGCCGGATTCCGCATGCTCGTTTATATTTTACATTTCTAGTATAGCGAATTAAAATCGCGTTCATGCGCAGCCCGCGGAAGGGCGTAATGATTTTTTGAGGAAAGCGAATCGAGTGGGGTGGCGGCGCGTGGCCGCGCGTGTAAGGGAAGTTCGGGGCGACGTTTAAAAAAGGAGTGAAACAAAGCCGTGAAAGGATAACGCGGTGCACGCGGGCAAGATCCACGGGTCCCAAGCGTGCCTGCAAGCCAAAAGTCAACTTTCGATCAAAAGAGCGCGCGTCAATTCGAAGCCCCCATCTTTATTAATTGAGAGACAAGTCATAGAGGTTTTGCGCATTTTCATCTTCGCGAAGGGCGGCTGAGTAGGCGTCGGGGGCTGCTTCGAAGTGGGGGCGACGCCGGCGTGACCGCAGGCAGCCCGGCCCCCACCGTTTTCTCTCCGTTCTTTCTCTACGCACGCACTATTTTTTAGTCCGCGTTTATTACTACAGATGTCTCATGCCCCGATAAAAAATAACAGCGGTATCCGGCACTGCCTCCCGTCCGCTTAGGCACACTCATCACTCGCGGCGCACTCTTGCTTCTGGACTTGCTCATTTGGCATCCACAGGAGGACGTAGTCTCCGCCGGGCGAAAATCTCTCTCGGCGTTTTCGTATTTCGCGCGAACTCGTTCTGTCGCATCCCCTCCCCGGGGGCGCGTCCCAACCAAACCTCTTTTCAGCAACCCCGAAGTTGCGGGGCGCTTTTCTCCGAACGACTAAGCGCGTGTTTCGGCAATGTGAGAGAGGACTGTTCATCAGTGCCGTTCGTGTCGTCACGTTGCAATGTGCTTTTCGTACTCGCGTTGCTCGACCAGAGTAAGAACGATGGACCAGTAGCCTGGGGGGCAGACATCCACGTGAGCGGATCCGCCTGCTGGCCGCAAGGTAATTTCCTCGCGCAACCTTGAACGTACACCACCCCCTCCCACCTCTGCCCCTTCCCCACTTTTGTTTTGATAAAGTGCCTCTTTAACATCACGCAATAACGCGTGGACACTCGACAATGCGTGCCATTGTTTTATGAACGAGATCGTAGATGTGAGTGTAGGGGAAGCATGTACATAGGTGGACTCCTGATAAGCCGCCGGAAACTCGTCGCACTGTGCCCCCCCTCGTTATTATAAAACCGGCGAGAGATCGATCTGTTTGTTTACGGAACCACCAGACCTGTTTACAAACCTCTGCGCGACCATTTCTGCACGCGTTTTCACATGCACCGTTCTATTTATAACGGCATCGCCGTATCATCAGTAGCATGTGCAGACCTTGAATCCTCTCTTATCCCCCTGGCGTCGACCTATAAACAAGCCGCTGCAATTCACTCATTGTCTCGCAAGAGGTTATCCGCGCTCTTTCGCCCTGTGCGAACGCTTTTGCCCGTGATTTGCAATGTTGCCACACGACACCGCTCCAATCTCGATCGCGCGCTAAACGACACACGATTTTCGACCGTTTAGACGTACTCACCCGATCGAATGCGAACGCCCCTCCCCCGCCCCCCACTCGCACGATCCCCCTCGGTACGCACGATTCTTTTCTTCATACGTACATGACACACTCGCTAATTCGGCCGTCGCGTCTCTTGTACGTGCTATTTTTCGCAAGAACCGCCACGTGACTCGCGCGCACAATTTTTTTCGCACTACTTTCTTTTGTTCGGCCGATTTTTTTTTGTGATTTTTACATTCATCTTGTTAATCATCGTTTATGTTTCGTTTGCTTTGTTTGTTTGTCGATTTTGCTTTTTTTCTTTTTTCTTTTTTTATCATGTTTGTGTTTCTTTTTTAATTTTGTTGATCAATTTTTGCCTCTAATTGACATTGCAAAAAGGTGCAATTAGTTTACTTATAACAATCAAAGCGGATCGGAAAAAATAGGGGGTAGATTGGAAGTATTAAAATTGAATACAAAAATCAGAGTGAAGTGCCGGTAGCGACTCTAGCGGAGTTTCATCAAATAAAAGACATTAGTTATCCACCCCTCCCACCAGTTCTAAGCAATACGGGTTACGAAACCTTGGCTTGTAAAACTGTTGCTCATGCAGCCTGACGCACGTCAGATGTACGATGGGGATGATGTGATTCCGTGACTACTTCTTGTATGTAACACGAATACACACCGGATAACGATGATCGCGCGACAAATCGAGTGAGCCCTTTCTCTCCTTTTCGCAAACTTTATTTCAATTTCAAACGGTGTGATTATTTTCAACGAAACTTTAAAAGAGGAATTGCCACTTGGTCTGTCAGTGAGTATCCCAAATGTTCAAGTGCCGTATAGATTTTTCTTTTTTTTTTTTTTATTATAACAATAAGTTTGCAACATTTTTTAAATGAGAAATAACTGATTTTAGGATAAGTTACAACTGTCCATCAGCAACTGTGCAAACATTCGTTTTGCGGATGTTTAAATTTGCATTGAGATAAATTATGTAGAATAAATTTTAGTCTGTGAATTGAAAAAATAAAGATTATCAAGGCTTTTCGAATAACAAAATTTCGCATAGTAGTTGTGAATTTGAAGTGGTCTGGACTTTCGTTTTCAGAATCGTTTTTTATCATTTCGTTGCGATAGCATTATCAGCACACATTAATGCTTGCACTTTTATAACCAACAGAATTATTTAATTGTATACTCCGACAAGGCTCCGGCATGACGACCCAATTCTTTAGTCTTTCTAAGAAAAAAAATAAGTCTGATGCATGAATTACAATGCGAGTACAATTTAATGCAGCTGAGAAGTTTGTTTTATCTTGAATTATTCACAACTACGGTTTTCAGATACCCTTAAATTTATCTATGACGAAAAATTTTACGAAAACTAAGTTGTACTTTTTTTTTAAGTTTATCATCATAAATCGTATGAAAATGTTTCATCCGGTGGACAATCGGCGAACGTAATTAAAGTCGCCCAAACATCTGTGCTAATAGCATATCAACAATGCGGCACATCTGCCATGCTGAATAAGTATGTAGAAACGAAATTGAATCAGTCAAAATCTTTGTCTTGGAGGTTTTTTTGTTAGTGCAAATATTTCAGCGAAAATAGACGTACGTTATTTTAAAAGACAAAGATAACGCGCAAACACTCGTTCTTGCAGTTTTAGAAACGTTACTTTCCACAGCGAGCTTTATCTAAATTTATCTCAGACGCCGACTTATCAGGACTCGTCACATAGCTAGAAAAAAAGAGAGAGAAGGAACGGGTAATAAAAATATGTCACAGTTTCATGCCAACAATTATGCCAGCTGTTTTTTTTTTTTTTTTTTTTTTAACGGTAAAACTGCTGTCAGTATAGGATTCGAAAGAGACAATTAAACACGAGCTGAAAATTATATTGATTTTGCGAATTGATTTCGCGAGCGTAGAGTAAAAAACGTGCGATAACTCTCGATTGATGGTTAAACGAGATAAAATTTTAACTGACAAAAAAATTTTGTTTTAGTTGATTTATTCTGCCTTTTTTCAACAGCTAAATATTTAGGTTTAAATATAAAGTGGACAGAAATGTTTGAGGAAACGCAAAATAGTTTCTATAGTGCCAACAAAAACAAATGAATATTTTTTTTGGGGGGGGGGAGGAGGATTAAAACGATTTTTATATTTTATTTTGTATTTTTTAATTTCAAGTAGAGCAAAAAATAAAAGTCAATTTTTTAATTTGTTTTTCAGGTGAATAAACACAACGATGGTAGATACACAACACTTTTGTCTGCGATGGAATAACTACCAGAGCAGCATCACATCGGCATTCGAAAACCTGCGAGACGATGAAGATTTCGTGGACGTCACATTGGCCTGCGATGGCAAGAGCCTCAAGGCGCATCGCGTGGTACTCTCCGCCTGCAGTCCGTATTTTAGAGAGCTGCTCAAGGTATACCCAAACCACGATTAGGCCGCTTATTAACATCATTACTAACATTATTGACTTAATCACTTTTTTCATCTTCATTTAGTCATCAAAAAATCGTCACTTTTAGTGCCAATTTTTTGCAACGAGCATGTGACAAAAGTGTAAAGATTTTTTTCTTTCAAATGTTTTTGTCGGTTAATGAGAAAACGAATAATGAGAAAAAGCGTCGACTAAAGAAAGTGAGGCGATTACGATTAAGCATCCTTGGAATATAACCGACTGCCTATGTATGTTTCTAGAGTACACCCTGTAAGCATCCGGTGATAGTTCTGCAGGATGTAGCATTTAGTGACTTACACGCACTAGTAGAATTCATTTATCATGGTGAAGTGAACGTGCACCAGCGCTCGCTGAGCAGTTTTCTCAAAACTGCCGAGGTTCTCAGGGTGTCTGGACTGACGCAACAAGCTGACCAATCATACAGGGATGAAGTGAGTATCCAAACTCTTTTCTATAAATTTTTGTTTCGTACGTCCTAGTTCGATTGAAAACGTTTCAGGTAACTTTATCACGCGTGTTGCACACACTTTCCGATAAAAAAAAAAACATAAGCCTTTATCTTAATCCAACGGGATCTTGATTTTTTTCAATTGATTGTCATAGGTCAATCAAACAGCAATAACAACTACAATACAAACCCGTAAATGCTTTATCATTAAAATAAAATTAAAAAAAAAAAAAAAGTGAAAATAATATTTTCTCGTTGCACCAACACGAATCAATTAAAACCTCGTGAGAAGTTATTACACTTTGTTGCTTTTCAATTCACGGGTCGATTTAATAACGCTAGTTGAAACTAACAAAACGTACACACCGAGAAGAGCGATATTTGCCCCCGCGATTATCGAACAAACTGGACCAAAAAACATGAATGAAACGTGAAAGCGAGAGGTGAAAAAAAAAAGAAAAACGTTAAAAGCTTTGAGCATTTTTTTTTGTACGAACGTACAGCGACCGATCGAAATGAAAAAAAAAGACAGAAGAAAAAAAAACAGTAGGTACATTTTGTTTGTGTTTCGTGATATTTAGCTCTCTCACGTTCGAGCGCTGGCGACTGGGGGCAACCACTTTCCCTCCCACGAAAAAGCGTCGGACGAGGGTTTTCCCCGAGGTGGCTCGCCACCGACACCTGTTACTCCGACGCCTACCACGGTGCAGCAATTGCTACGCCGGGCACAAATACGGAGGAACGAAAGACGCACGCCGGATTTGAATGAGGAGAACGTGAAAAGGGCCCGGGGCAGTTCACCGCCTCTCAACAACAACGACGCTACGCCAACGGATTTCTCAATGGTCAAGAACAATCACTTGCCAAACAAGGTGGAAGGCAACGGGCTCCACGACGAGAACAGCCCGGTCGAGGACAACATTAAATGCGAGCCACTTGAGCTTACTGGGGGCAACGGGGGCGCGCCACCCAACAACGAGGACTCCTCGGATTCGGGGGCGGCGGCCTCCGACCGGCCCCCGGCGTCCGCCAGCAGTAACGAGCACGAGAATGAACCCGAGCATCCGCCCACGCCCAACTTCCTTCCGGACAGCAAACTCTTTGCGTCCACGCCCGGTAGCTTTAATTTCAGTATGGCGGCACTCACCACGGACCACACACCCTTATCAGGTAAGCCCACAGACAAAACTCCACGTCCGAGGCCTGTACGCACAGACCAATTGATGTTAGAAACCAGAACGGGAAAACACGAGATGCATCTTGCCTCAGCTGTTGGTTATTAGTTGGTTTTTTGTGTCCTATTATTTTGTATTATATTATATGCCCATTATATATAAGAGAGCAGTAAAGAGCTTGACGATTTTTTTGACCTTGAAAGAAGGTTTCTTGTTGAACACCAAGAATTTTCGGTGGAGGTTTTTTTTTGTGTCAGATTTATTTTTCTAGCTCCATGCAGTGAGCTAATTGATGAAATTAATCTTATAGAATTTACCTTTGGAGCTCTCTAACAGCTAATTTTGTGCGCGGTAAAACGATGATGATTGTTTTTGTAACGTCAATCAGCGTTTCTATATTGAAAACTGTAGCTCGGTTGATATGAGTTATTAAATTCACGTGGCGTCAAAATACATGTAACAAAAATGTCTGTTTTATTGTTACTGTTACTGAAAGCGCATATTCAATATCGATCTGGAAACCTGACATCACATTTTTCACGATAACGAAAAAGAAATAATTAATAAAAAGGTTTTTACCATAATAGGTATGTTTAAATTTTTGAAATTAGAAAGTTTTTTGTTTTTTCAATGTCAAAATTAAATCATCGATGTTTATGAAAGTCAGACATTTAATTAGATCCATTTACTTTTGTTAGCGCTTGTAAAATTTGTTGTCGGTACACAAATTATTTTATCTCTTCTGAAACATTTACATCTGCTGATTTACGATTTGTAAGATTCTTTGATTTACCACCGATCGATTATGATCTCATGTTGCAATTCCCAACACGTGCAAATAATTATTAGTTCATCACTTGTGAAAGCTCTTCAACTGCTCGCTAAACAATTGTGAATCAGAATTTTTTTTCGACCCTACATCAAACAAAGTTCATTATTTTATCATTGAAAACAAATTGTAATGTTCATAGTTCGATATACATAGTCGACATCATAGCCTTCGATTATTATTATTTTTCCCTTTTTTTGCACAACTCTGTGCTTCATTGTCTGCATGAATATTATGTGCTTTAGTTTCATGAGATAATCATCGATAAATATTGATTGAATATTACTCTTTCACCTTGGCTCCAATGTAATCTTCAAATTATTCCGATAAGTAGAATTAAATTATGACAAAATCAAATACAACAATTTGACGTTTGCGATGTCGATCAATTTCATGATGATTGTCAATTTTTGGAACACTGCGCAATTCAAATGAAGCATGTATCGCTTTTATCAGAGGACAATTTTTCGCATAAACTCAAGGGCTCTAATTATGTTTGCGAGAAATTATCTTTGTCGCACGTTCAGTACAGTTGTTTTGCATTTTCAAAATGGGCACGTACCTTTTATTATAACCAACGAAAACAGGCTGTTGAAAATCAATTTAAGCGTATTTTCCCGGAAACAAAATTGATTTTACTTTTGGTTTTCCCATTTTTTGTTTTATTTTTTTTTTCTTTTGGTCGTTTTCATTGTTTGTGGCTTGATTTGTGAACTACTTTACAACTCAAAATATAATTACGTTTTGAAATTGTACCAACTTTATTGATAGTTTTTTTTGGTAATTCAACCAAAACAACAAGAAAACAATTTAGTTTTAATTCTATTGGTAGAAAATTGAATTATAATATAATAGTTGAGTACAAGTTATCTATTAATTTCATGACAATTAATTACTTAAAAATAATAATAGCGTTTCTTAGATTTTTCTAATTATATGCATGGATTGTTAAGTTTTAAAAGCACATCATGTCTGCGACCAAACTTTTGTACCAAAAGATGTTTGCATTTGTATGTTATTGTCTGCATCAAGTTTCATGTTTTTTGTCTGCCATGCTTATATGCTATTTGATTGTGACCATGCGTACAGGCCAACGAAGTGTAAGATATAAGAATTTCTTGCTATGCATAACGATAGTTAAATTTCCAGGACTGAGCCACGGCTTGAACACGTCAGATCTGGCAGGTACATCACAAGGTAAGAAATTACCTATTGCTTGTTACGTATATATAAAAGAAAACCTTAAAAAATTACAAGATTGATTTTTAATTAACTATAATTGATCGTGAATCATAAATAATTTGATTTAGAACTGTATTCTCTCTAATTAAAAGGAAAACTGAATTACTAACGCAAAACAAAAAATCTTGTAATTTAATAAGGACACTCTGCTATTTTCAACGAAGCGCAGCATCGTGAAGATGCATACCCGATGCCGCGGCTCGCACGAACAAAACCACTATGACTTGTGCAGTTATATCAAACTAACAACCCGAGAAGCAAAATTTATTTCAAAATTGACAAATCAAAATTGTTTAATGGTTGCGGTGATAGATCTTAACTACTTTTTCCCCTGCTTGGAAGATTCGATTTCTTCTAATTGGCATGCATTATCAATTCATTGAAATCATCATTCTGTATTTTAGTTATCATTTTGTTTCGCTTGCATCACCAAATTTTTCATTCGAAAACCCAAAATTAATTTGAACGAACGATTGAACGATCAGGGTTGGTATCGCACCTGGTATCTGCGCACATTTTTTTAAATTAATTTTCTCGTTTTTTTTTTTTTGTTTTTTCATTTTCATTTTTTTTCTCTCATTGTTGCGCCAGATCGGTGCAATATCCGACCGCGGAGTTCGCAAAATCATACCAATTGGCGAACGAGAATATAATTTGAGAAACCAAATATTATAATTAAAAAAAATCAGTTTGAAATCACTGTACAAAAATCGTCGCTGCGATGGTGGCCCGAGTCAAAATCACAAAATCATGGCGAAGCGTTGGTTTGAACAATCTCTCGGTTTTCTGGACCTGAACAAAATTTGGCAAAGCTCACCGCAAGGCCACGTCGCAGTGACGCTAGATTTAAGTTCACCTTTTCTTAATATATTTTCCTCTCTACTGTGATTGCCATTGTTGCTAAGTCAATGATTAGCGAATCTCATAACGACCGTGCATCGATTATTTATTGATCATTGACATTTATTTATCATTGCCGTGCTCGTACTGTTTAATTTGTCGTAAGTTTTGTATTCATGTTGCTATATATATATATTTTATATATATATATATATATATATAATTCGTCCCTTCAACTTGTCGGCCTTACAATTTAGTTTAAACTTTTTGTTTTGAAATCATATAGCACCTAGTCGCAGCGACTTAGGATTTAAATGGCTAACGTATCTTTGGCACGCGAGTCCACACCGAAGATACTTTTTAGTTCGCCCAATATGAGGATGTGATAGACTCTCACCTCTCCGTTTATAATTTTATTTCACCAGTAAACATCATCCAATTTAATTATTCATCTTTTCAATTGACTTGAATTTTTTTTCAACTATATAATCAAAATGTTGAAAACATTACTTTTTTGTTTTCTAAACGATGATTCGCATCTTATTATTCAAGTAGACTCACTGTGGCAGTAACGATTTCTATATCATGAGAATATGAAAAAAAGAGTCTAATTGTTAAAAAAAGGGGGATAAACAGACGCTTAAATGATACAATTAATCTTGAACTGATATACCGACGTGCAAATATCGATAGAGAAACAAATACGTCGATAGCAATTTTATCGTTGTGACCGTTTTGTTCGCTCGAATGTGATTGATGGATAGTGATAGAACAAAATTTTGAATTTCGCTGATAAACAAGTGTCGAGACAGCGCAAAATACACAATCCGCTTGCCTTGATTCCAACCAGTTCAGGTGCGGTTGGAGAGAGTAATCGGCAATTAATATTTGAACGGCTGCTTTATGCTAGGTTAGTACTGAAAAAAAGAAAGAAATTATCGCTGCTATGGCCGCCTGATAAGGCCGCAGATGTTATCTGCGAGATTCAAGGTCTGTCTATCATGATTTTGGCCAACTAAACATTGGCGTAACTAAATTTATTATGACTACCTTCGTACGCTGCAACCAATTGACGATCATATCTCTTTAAGTCAAATCATGTTTTTTATGCAAGGAATAAATGGAAAAAAAAAAGTTGAACTTGAAAATTTGCAATTCAATGTTTGACACTATGACATAGTTGTTTAGAAACATATTTATAATGTAGAATTAATTTATTAGTTGAAATTTGCGATCTGCGATATACAAGCGAAAAATTATATAACAATCTTCAGTGTCCCGGGAGAATTCAAATAATGGTATTGTTGAATTTATATGAGTTAACAAAAGACAACAATTGCTGTTTGTGTAGATTTAATAACACAGTCAAATGAGCATATTACGCATTCACTCTCAATGATAAGAACGGCCGCTCTCAATTCGCGTGCTTTTTCTTTGCATTTGTCACGATAAACTCATTTGTTCAAAAATTTTCCACTATCGTGCAGTCGTTTTTTTATTTCACTTCTCCTCTATTCACAGCAACACTTTTTTTTGTTCAATCTAATGCTAATAAACAAGTTGGAAATAAACTCATGCGAACGCGCGCTCACTTTTTATATGCTCCGTTCGATTCCGCCAAACCAGTTTTTTTTTCTTATTTGCAAAATCACTTTGTCACGAACTTTTTGCGACTGCGACGAATTTTTGCAACACAAGTTGGAATAATTTTTCACTACCGAGCTAAGATTTTAAACGGGACGCAAAAAAACAAAAAAAAAAATGGCAGGTCAACGTTCTCCGCAAACCAATCGTCCCACGCGAGAAAAAAAATTGACATACTTAATTGTTGACGTGGCTTGTGTACGAAACTTTATTTTTTCACCGTAAAAGAGTTATCTCAATCGGTGATTCAATTATCATGCATGAGTCAATTTTTTTGTCGTGCTGCAAAAAGGGACTTCGGGAAAGAGAGAACGTCTTCGCGAATGCTGTATATATTGTGTTTCGCTTGACGCTCATTAATTATTGACGTCCGATCTTGTAGCAACTGGTACGGTTATATTATAATTAAATGAACTATTGATTTATATCATTTGCATAATGAAAACAGATATTCAGGATTGAACAGCTAATTATACAAATATTTTGACGATATTTCCATGTGACAAACAACCATCTGGATCTTTAACTATTTTCGTCGCGGAACGATTTTCAGTATAACGACAGTTGCGAAGCGCTCTGTCCTACAAATGTCAATGTCTATTTACTGGAGATGCGGTGTCAAACTTATATAAATTAATGTCATTGTTCAAATACATCGAATATTTTTCTATCACATTGAACGATATAAGTCAAGTATTTATTATTAATCCACAAGATTTACATTTGTTATTTATTTTAGCTCTGTCAATTCTAAATTCAGTTCTAAATTTGATAATCTACAAATTTTTTAACTAAGACAAACGACAAGTCTTTCTACGACCAAAATTGCATGTTTGTGATCATCCTTTTCTCTTTAACACTGCGAGCGAAAACAAAAAATAATTATACGTACGACAAAACTGCGCTAGTCGAAATAGTCGTAGCCCGATATCGACAAAAGAAAGTTTCTTTCCGCGCACTATTCTTAGCCAGCTGTTTTCTTTGCGCTGCAAAGCAAAAAGGAAGGGAGGAGATTATTTTCAAAAGCAAGGCTGCTAGAAGACTGGCTTAGAAGAGAACTCCTCTCTGTTTCGAGCCGTCTTTCTTTTTCTCGTCTTCTCTCGCGTCAGGCCAATTCTTTTTTCTTTCTGCGAAACACACGGCGCGTGTGTGTGTGTAATCTGTTGTAAAATTCAACCGCGTAAAAATAGCGACCAACCAATTTGAAACGAACTACTTTCTGCGCCATATCAGAGGACCATTTAGAGTGCCCGATGCAACGACTTAAAATGCAACTCAAATTTTCATTCATCATCGTATCACGTTTCTGAAACAGTCACACAGCATAATTGTTAATACAATTCAACATTTTTGTTCGTTCTATTTTTTCCATTTTGTTTTATTTTTCCATGCAAGTTCTCTTTTGGCTGTAAGTAAAAACAAAAGATAATCGCCTCGCACAATGGAGCTAACATTGATCTCTCCTTTTGTTACATGCATATCGTTTTTTCATTGCGTGTAATGAATCGTGTACCACAATTGAATTAGATCAAATAATAAAAACGTTTGTATCGTTTTTTTTTTTTTAAGAGAGAAATAAAAGCATATCAATTGATAAAACGGTTTTCAATTTTGTTTGTACAATCGATATGAGAACTATATTTAGAAGCCAATTCGTAAGGTGACCGAATGATTTCACTCGAAACACCTGTACGTATTTAACTTTTTTTTCGCAAGCGAAAAAGTTTTGCTGCCATTTTTTGTACTTCGATCATTGAATTTCTAAAGAATCATTTCGGTGTAAAATGACAACTTCATTGAAACAAAAAAATGTTAACCATGATTATCAACGCCAAATGCTATCAGTTTCTTTTAAAAACTATATACATTCTTTGAATACATATGTATTAAATATATTTTTTTTTTACACTTCAAGAATTATTTTGATGAATCAAAAATATCATCAATTTAAGACAAATAATAAAACAATAAAAAATTCGATTGAACGAAAAATGGGCTCTAAAACGATTACTCAAAATGTCGTAAACGGATAAAAAAGGGCCGTGCGAAAGTAATTGGTGCGGTGATGGCGTCTGATAATAACTGAAGTCAATGTTAACCGACTGAACAGTGGCATACTGATGTGCGAATCGACGTACAAACACTTGCAGCGCGGGTTTGTTTACTCTCAACTTTCCATTTCACTGGAATTCGAGCAGATATCATCGTACCACGTACTATATATTTCGATGCAAGTTTCGAAGCTGCGCGTTAATGCCGGTCGATACGAGTCAAGAATTTGTTATCAGTAGTTCGCACTTATCGTAAACGCCCAAGTCTAATAGTCTTTATTTTGACTGTGCGCTATTATCGATGATGAACTTAAGGTGACGCTCGAGTTGTGCAACATCTGGCTCGATTCGTCGACGAGCTTTGCATCTCGCCTATCACCCGCACGAAAAACACGCTAATGTTTGTTAAACTGTCGAAAACTAATCTACTGTTATATTCCACTTAAAAAGATCACGCTCCGGACGATGATAAACAGTCCACGGCCATTCATATTAGAAGTGCGAACTCGTATCGTTGAACTTATCCGCCCGGAACGGCGACTTGAGACAAAAAAAGAAGTGGGGCTAAAAAAATTGGTGCGAAAATAAACTCAGCGTCATGTTTCATGTAAAAACGAACCTATTAATTAAAAGGATACATTTGTTTATAAATTATTCTCGCTTCTTCGATTATGAATAAACGATTCATCTAAATTGACCGTAATTGAGGATAACGATTAATTATTAGATGTGTGAGCGAGAGAGAGAGAGAGAGAAAATTAGTTAGTTCGGCGCATTTATATATCGAGGCAACATTTCAACGTGGTTTATAGCGGAGGTTGACCATCGATTAAACGACATTCGGTGGTGTTCGGCTCGAATTTTTTGAAAGACTCAATTGTTTATGACAAACAAATCGATCGGCCGTCAATTTTAAGACATTTATCCATGGGAACGGCAGCGGAAAAGTTGCACACAATGTCTTCAGCGGCAACTTGAAGAGCTCATTTATTCCAATCTTCTGTGCAAAGAGCGAAATGAATTAAAAGGAATTAAATTTTAAATTGAAAGAGTATAGAGAGCGTTCAGACCGAAAGTTTACATTCCCACTTTTTGTTCTTTATTCTTCAAACTTAGAAATCCAAATGAAAATTCGAGCACGATCTATTAGACGGTGGAATGCGATCAATGAACGAACCGAAGGCGTTCTTTTGTGAGAAATTCTTCCGATGAGACGATCCTTCTCATTGCAAAAACGATATCAGATTAGTCGCAGAGGCGCGTTAAAAATGTTTTCTCAGCAAAGTCCTCTAACTTTTGCCCGAAGAGTGACGGAAAATAAAATTCGTTGATTTTTAAACTGTGATACGTTTTCAAGTATCTTGCATTCACATTTCAGATAGGATAAAATTAATTGAAATTGTAACCAAATCAAAATCTGGACCGAAACACTGCAAAAAATCTCTTATGACTGAAGTCTGAAATTGAGTAACTTTAATCTTTTATTTTGTTCAATCTGATTTTGATCATTGCCGTAAATGAAATACACATTTTTAGATGGATCAACAAAATTGATGCTACGGTTAAGAACAATCGAATTTGACGATTTTTAAACCGTTTAAAATACAAGTTACATAAGAATGATTTTTATTAAACATGAATTTCTTATGCTTTTATTTTATGAGACAAAAATCATCTTCATTTCATATCGGATTTTTTGCAGTGAAATGACAAAAAGTAAATTATTAATAGTCCGTCGCAAAAAGGAGATAAAACCCTCGCAAGGTTCTATCGTTTTCAGGCTCCTTAGGAACATTTTTTTCGTTAGTTTATCGATCGTAATAGTGCTACAGGCTTCAAGTCAACATCAGTCATAATACATCTCTGTGAACGAGCAAGGTTATTAGAAATAATACGCATCCTAGGCATCCTCCCCTCTTACATCCGTCGCACGGACAGCTTAGATAGGGAGCGTTGCCAGGGTAACCAACCGGGTAAAATCCCGCAAAGAACAGCTGCCGCTGTTGAAAAGCTCACTGTTACCTGTCGTATATTGACATCCATCCTCTACAGATATTACGCAATTTTTTGCATTTGAAGAATGCCGGGCGTATTGTTGCTTCATCGCAACCCTTTTGCCTTTCCGATTTTTAACCGAATGCTTTTCCGCTCGAGGTACGTCAAAGTCAGCAGGTAAATACCGAGGCTGAACGAAACACATTACCCAAGAGCCAACCAATGTCACACAGATAGCTCAATCTTCTAATCTGTGGTTAAAACAGCATCTCCTAAATCAATCATAATGAATTTTGCAATTTTAATTAATATCGGGTCTCTTTATTTTCTTCGCAGAAACATTAGAAAACAAAAGAACTGAATCAATGAATGACATTAATTTTGATTAAATATATTTTGCTTTATATGCAGTAATAATTGAAAAAGACATTTCTTTCTCGCGGTATTTCAATCACGATCGATTTCAATTTTTTTTGTTCGTTCCGATGTTTGTCAAATTGGTCAGATAATTGGTGGATAGTTTAGATCTAACTATCGAGAGATTGACGTGGTTTTGTTGTCATATATGTTTCACGAAATCTAGTTTAAAGCCACTGGACGGTAGTATGTTTTGCGAATCTTTGGTATTCGACTTTTATTACCCATGTGGAAATTCTTAAAACATTTTGAATGCATCAGTGTACTGTTATATACTGTACTGGCATTTTCGACTTTTTTGAGTATGGAAATGATAACGCTGGATGAGAGTGGTCATCCTTCGTCATAAGTCAGTAACAGTTACAATCTCATCAGACAATGCAACTTTTTTTTTCTTATCGGTGTTATTGTTGTTGTTGAAATAAACACGGCGTTATCATTTAGGTGTACTAACCATGATACTCAAAGTCGGACAAACATTCACACTTGTTCGAGTTGTCTGTTGCCAGTACTCAACAGGTTAGCGAGAAATTCCACCTGGGTAAACGCATGTTCCGTTATTAAGACATTACGAGAGTCGGACTCAGCCCCCTCCTCTTTGGTTACAGACCTGGAGGTCACCGAGGAGGACGGGGGTTGGCAGTCCTCTACGGACACCAGCAGGCAACCACACCAAACGGACCTCCAATCAAACCAAAGCACAGCAACTAACCAACAGGAACTAGCAAACAAAGACTCGCAGCCCATAATCGATCTGTTCGACGACATTGACAGTCACATGCAGATCGAGTTCAAAACGGAACCCCTGTCACCCAAGATTCATACCACTGACGAATTCGATCACTGTCTGCTCAAGCAGGAGAACAACAACATGAATGACGAGAAGAACCCGTGGGACATCAGCCCGAGCAGTGGAAGACTGTCGGAAGAGGCAGACGAGAGCGGCAGCACGGTTTTTCAAAAAGTCAACGACTCCGAAAGTAGTCCGAGGACATCGAGCGACACTTACTGTAAATTTTGCAAAAAAACTTTCTCCAGAGCTTGGTCCCTGCAGCGACATCTCGCGGACACACACTTTTACGTGCCACAGTCGCTCTCGTGTGACCTGTGCGGACGATCGTACAAATCGAGGAACAGTTTGGTTAGTCACAAAAGTCAGTACCATGCGAGGAAAGGGAAGAAGGATACGTCTGAAGAGAGCAGGTCGATGTGTACGGACGATTGAGATTGAGCGATTTCGAAGAGTTTAGAGTTTCGGTGGAGAGAAGGTTCCGGCTAATTTTTTTTGTCCTCCAACGGTTCAGGTTTCATATTGCCTGCTGCTTTAGACTCAAGAGAAATCAATTTTGTTTTATTCAACGATGAAAACTTTTTCAAGGAGTTTTTTTTAATTGATTTTAATTAATTTTAAGTTAATTAACAGTTTAGACGAAGTTTCGAGTGTACGAATATTGTAAAATCGTGGAATCGTAGTTTTGAAATTCGTGCACAAGGATTGAATATTTTTATTAAATGCAATGCCTTTCGTTGAGAGACGACAAAAATGTACTGACTTAAATGTTGAAAAATGATTATGAAAATAACTACAATTTCATCATAACCGGAGAGTATTATTCCTCGGCATTAAAAGTTTGTTCCAACCTTCGTATCATTTCAGTTGCGAAATTCAAATTTACAACTACGTCACAGAATCATCGTATCTTAGTAGCACATCACGGCATAATGTCATTCTTCTTGCAAAGTCTGAAAATGGTACAAGTCAGTGTAAAGCATTTAGAATATGACAGTATGAATTCTTGAAGACGCAAATAACGTTATCACAATATTAAAACAGTCGAAAATGAACCTTCTTTCTGCTGACGAATCAGTATTTCCGTATTTGCGGATTCTTTCAACTCAATTTGTGGACGAACATAAAAAAAAATTAAAAGATTTTTAAATAATTCAACGAAAAAGACTTGACTTAAAAGTTTAGACAACAGTCATAATAAATAACTGTATTTGTCAACCGTTCGAAAAAAAAAAAATGTATCATAAACATTTTTCTCACAGAAAGTAACCTTTGAGGACCCGTCGAATTATTTTTCTATTCGTTTTGCTCAACTCGTATTGTACAATTTATTCGATTCTCAATTTCCAATCTAAAGATAAAATAAAGAAGATATACAATATAAATGTTTTCTAACCCCGATGATCGATGAACATAACCAAAAATAATTCGATAAAGATGTTTAATTCTGAGATTCATAAACTGCATTATGAATTGCAATTTGATAGTCATCTTGCCAACTAGTATCGTTAAAAAAAAAAGTATGACCAAAGATGAAATAATCGAAGCAACCGGTAAATAATCCCGAGGTACAAGCCCGCGTATGACTGGTTATCGATCATTAAGCTTACAACTGTAAAATAGTGTTGCTAGCAATTAGTTTGTACTTAACTGAAACATTGTTCTCGTATGGAGTCAGAGAGCAGATCGCTTGGAGTTAAATACCGTGTGAGGCATAAGTACAATACGATGTACGCGGATATTCGCTAGTTGCGTGTTTAAAGCGGTAACTAAATCCGAACTCTTGGAAGGAGCATCTTTTTATTATCGCCACTCGTGGGGATGCGTTGGGGGATGGATACAAAGTTGGGTCGCGGTTGTATGTGATTTGCAACTTCTTCCCTGCACGTTATAGATGTTTATCTGTGTATTGTAAGATGTAAATGCCACTATTAAAATTCGACTCGATGTAACATACGTTTTTGAATGTTGCTAATAAAAGGCCAGTGTAAAAAAATCGAACAATTGTGTTTCTTTTGCGAACTTTTGACTCTTTAATCGTAAGCGCTGATACTATACAGAGAGAAAAAAAAGAACCAAGCAGCCAACAACCACCTTGCTCATCGCATTCGTTCATAAATCATACCTTGTATATATATATATATTTATTTGACCAAAACCTTATACATGCGTACGAATCCGCACTGCTGTCTTCTGCTGTAAATAATCTGCATCAACATGGAAACCATTCGGTGTCTTGATTTGATCACTAACGTCATCGCTCTCAATATGACTGCTGGACTCTTGAAATGCTTGCACTTTACTATTACGTTATTTAAACCTCTAGTAGCTCGTTCGTTCTTTGTCTCTGTGTGTCCAGGTGCTACCAAAAAACCCGGAGTTTTCATTATCTAAAGTTTGTAAAGTCACATAAGTTTGACGTGTAACTTTTGATCTCGAGTTTTTCAATTCGAGACCATTTGAAAAAAAAAAAAAAAAAAACAAAACAAAACAAAAAAATACCAGAAACAACAGTCAAAAAGCACACAGACAAACAAAACGATAAGGCAGAAAGGTTCGGGCACGGCTTGTCGGGTGACGGTGATAGAATGACTAAAAGGCACATGGTGTTTTGGGATAGACGCGGATGTGAAGAATTTGCTGACATACATGCGGTCCCGACAGACCAAGTTGTTTCAAACAAAAACAAATAAACAAAAACAAAATCAAAAAACAAAAAAAAAAAACTGGTGCGCTAAAACCCAAAAGTAACCCTGTGTCTGGTTCTGCCGCCAGGTCTGTTGGCCGGCAGCAGCGCGAGCGATGAGTTTCGGTGCGAGCCTTGCAACAAAAACCTCACTTCGCTTACGCGGCTCAGACGGCACATACAGAACGTGCATACGAGGCCCAGCAAGGAACCGATCTGTAGTATCTGCAAACGGGTTTACTCCAGTCTGAACAGCCTCAGGAACCACAAGAGCATCTACCATCGACAGCACAATAAAAACGAACAACATCACAAGCAGGACGTCGTCAAGGACTCGTCCCCGACGCCACAGCAATTAGGACACAATTCCGCAACCGCACGTGCGATCGATCAGCAACGCTGACCGTCACCGACCTGTCGCGCAATTCATTGTCACCGCAAGTTCACAACTGGTACACAACCCTTGAATTCTGTTTCCAATCTGAGCGACGCCAGATTATCGTCTCTCAGTGAATCTGAATACTGAACAATATATCATTCACAACAATTGTGCACACGACGATCTGACACTGGCTCAGATTTGAAATCCGACTTGGTTCTTTTTTGTAACCTTTTTTGTTTCTCATTTTTTTTCACTCTATCAAAGGTTTATTATACAAATAGGTTGTAAGTAATTTTTGTATAGGTGATGGTAGCGAGAAAAAGAATCATCAAATCATACCTTTTAGAAGATTAAAAAAAAAACAGAAGTGAACAATTCTTGATTGCAATATTACAATAATGGTTGACTCTAGATTAAATGATATTTATCAAGTGCAATATATAAATCGAATTAATAAAATTTGGAACGAAATGAATTTCATTTATAATTCGTTCACTTTTGAATATTCATGCGACAATGATGAAAAATAACAGTAACTGAGATAGAGAATTTCCTTTCAAAAAGAAGTAGATTGAATTATAATTGTCCATCAGCTGGAATAATTTCGAACCAAAATAGTTTCAACGTGGTAATTCAATGTTGATTTTAAAATCGAGCCGGGTTGCGAAACGTTTCAAGATGAGCACGTAAACGTTCTCATGTTTATTAATCGGAAGTATCGTATCACGTTCAATAAAATATTGTAAACTAATCAATTTTTCTTTATAGACACATTCGCATTTTTAAAACTGCATAATTCCATTCGAACGACTTATTAAAAAACAGTTTTAAAATTGACAAATCTGTTTGACAGACTTGTTGTTACAAAATTGATGACAATCAGTGTCAATCATTGTTTCAGAACAACAAATAAATAATAGTAAAATCTAAAATTACCGTTTTCCTGTTAAAATCACATTGTTTGTTATTTTTGTTTATTTGTAAAAGCTAAAAAATTGAGCTACCTTAGTGTAAAATCAAAAAAAAAAAAAAATGCAATTTGATCAACTATTGCATCAGAGGGATGTAAATCTTGCGATGTATATTATGTATAAATGCATTTGTTACTCCAAATGTGCGTTAAACACACGAATATAGTACAAAGAGGCGCGAAGAAGTAAAAAAATGCCATCAGTTTGGCATTTCGCATTACCACAACACAAGTACAACTACCGAAGTATTAAATATCTTATTTTCACATTGAATGTTGCATATTGTCAAGTACAAGACCCAATCATTTACGTTTCAGAACAATGATTCTTTTTCTCTATTTTATAAACATATAATTTAGAGATAATCGCACTAACGTGATAACGATTATGTTTGTAGAACGAGAGGGCGAAAATTCGTGATTATTGTTCCGCCAATTATCTGACGTTTAATTTTACGAATTACGAAAACGGCGTACACACCCGACGATTAAGAGCGTCTTTAAGTTAATGATACCTCTAGTTTCTTATTGGTAATTTCGCCAATGGGTTTGAATGGTTTTTAAGTTTAATCTCAAAACGATAACTAACGATTAAGTCTTTGATTAGTTTCGTGAATATTGTAATTTTGTTCATCGTCGAGATTGTTTACAAGCTGAAACGTACACGTGTACTCAATTGTCGTTTCCACGGTATAAAGTCAGAATGAATCAGGCTAGCTTATGGATGTTCGGGACTTTGCAAGTCTCGGTCCCCTACCAACTCTAGAGTACACCCTGAGATACTTCGAAAGTTCAATTAACTAACGTATGAGATTAAATGTTATCCTATCCAGTACACAACACTGTCAATGCAAAAATTTCATAGATTATGGCGAGTCAAGTTTTCATCATGTGCCCGTTTTTCGATAAAAGACAAAATAATATCTGTCGAAACTTGTCGAGCAATTTGTTCTGCGGTATCAACTTTGTGTAACTTAATCGATAACAAAAAGTAACTCGTTATAATTGAGGGACAAACATATTTTTTAGTTTCTTTTTGGCGGCAAACAGAGATATTTTTGTATATTTAAGATGTAAGTATACATTTAAACGAGTCTGAAGTACAGCGTTGGAATGAAAATTGACAAGTATAGTACAAAGTTTTGTAACTTATATATGAATAGGCACGATGTGGTATAAACTTGAAGAGAGGCTGTTGATAAAATGTTGTTACATTGGCGAGATGCTTTTTTCATCAATTAATTACTCAGTCATGGAATGGAATATTAATGCATTGCAAAACGTCTGTGAAACATTTATATCGATGGCTTGATTCACGGCGCCTGCACTCTCAAATAGAGGTTTCATTATGTTACGACTGTTAGAGTTAAATAATAATGTATTTACAGCTTAATGAACGAAGAAGCAGAAGTTATAATCAAATTAATATATTTATTTATCATACATATTTATGTTGTTATTGAGAAAAGCATTTAATATTTATTACAATTTATCGGAGGATAAATACTTATTATTACAATGTATGTTCTAGAGCCATGCATTTTTTAAAAATGTATGCATGGGTACGTGTAATACAGAGACTTGTGTAACAAATTAAAATCCAATAGATCTTTCATTGAGCATATTTGTTTTAATTTTCCACGTACTTCTCTCAATTCTGTGATCGATTCAAACAGAAATTGTGATAAATTGTATAGCAAAGGCTTAGAATTTCGATTCCGCGTAAGGATGCAATGTGAATTCTAAAGTTGCTAACAATAATGATTAATCGTTTTATTGTTAAGCATCAAATATTAGCAACAGCTTGAATATTTGCAATCGAAACAAAATATACTTTACTTTATATACTCTTAGTTCTCGAAACTGTTTTATCATTTTGTTTGGTTCGACACCAATTGAATTGACATTATAAATCATTTTTTTACTTTTAAGCGCTTTAACATGAAACCGAATGGAAATGTATAAAGCATATTCAGCGTTGAATATAGGTTTATAACATAGTTTTGCCGTTTCTACAAAATTGACCATTTTTATTTATGAATAAACAATTTTTTATAAACCTCAAGTCATTTGTTATTACATTGGGAAAAAGCACTTGACCAATGACGAAAATCTTGTACCACCTTTAAGCTAACTTTATTCATCAACAAATTTTATGAAATATTTCTTTTTTTTTTATTTACAATATAAAAAGTATTTGCATTTAGTTGATATAATTAGACGCTACACAATATTGTACAACATTGCCGCAATATTGACATTTATATCCAAATGAATTCCCTAGTATTTGACATTTGACAATAATAATCATTCATCGCCAAAAATATATTTCATTCAACATACAATGATCATATCATCCTGAAACAAAAAAAAAAACTGTAAAGAAAAGCCTTTCGAGGCTTTTTCTGCATTTCTCAGCCTTTCGAGGCTAAGAAATGCAACTGGTAAGAGCCATCGCAGTCTCGTTGCTGGATCTTGAATATGGCGCAGATGGTTCACACGAGTCGAGAAAATTTCTCAGCGGTATAAAGACCATTTTCCTAACTAGAATCATCCACGCCCGGGGAAGCATTGAGAATGGTATGTTGTACATTCAAAATTTTATATCGTTTTTTGGTCCTTTAATTTTCCCTTCATACATTAATCATATACGCATTTTTCATACTGTACATTGTAAGTAACACGCTCTCGCACTCGTTTACTGTATTCTGAAGTCTAACTAACACTGATCTTTTTGGTATTAACGAATCATTTACCAGAAGCCAGAAAAAAAAAGAAGTGAGATAAAGTGCGAATTCCAAAGGAACGCAGAATACAGTAAGGCCATGCGAGAAGCGCTGCAAAAAAGAATCTATGAAAATTGTATTTGCCGACTAGAGGTTGTTCGTGTTTCGAGTGTAACGACATGTCCAAAAATGATTGGTTATCATATGTAGCATCGCAAGCTCGCGTCACATTACCATGATCAATGACAAACCAGAGCCCCGAGCCCTCCCTTTTTGTCACATCTCGTTTGACTATTAGTTTTCACCCAGTGAGGCTAACGCCTGATGCACGGTGCAATGTTTATGACCAACGAGAAAAGCTTGTTTTTTTTCCATCAATATAACATCAAGAACTTTTATGTTTTCCTCGACTCTCTCAAAAGATTCGCCAACAGTGACTGCAAAATTATCACTTATACAATCCCACGAAAAAAAAATAATAAAATAAAATAAATAAACTAATGGACGTAACTTGTATGTGCATAAAAGAGCAAATAGTAATGATAAAAAGATGAGAGTAATATAAAAGCTCCCGTACCGCTCTTGCTGTGTAGAAAACTAGCAGTATCTGACTATGTTGCCACCAATATTAATGCCAGTCGTATCTTTGTTCTTGTTTGTTCCCGGTCCCGCTGTCACTTGGCTATGCGTGCTCTGGTTCGTCATTGTTCTGTGTGTACCTCTACTACCTTCACGAACGGATTTGTGCTGGGGGTCCATCCACACGTGGAACTCTCTCCGTATCTCCTACTCCGCCGCAAATTGGTTCGTAAACGGAAAATTTCAAACATTATATCATATCAACTTTTAACAACGAATGTACAATTTTTTCTTTGCCTTATTATTATGGATAATTTTTGATTGATTATCTTTCGCTTTGTAAATAAATTAATTCATTTATTTGTATGTGTGTGCGTATGTATGTGCGAAAACAAGGTCCCACATCGGCGATCTTGGCAATGCGCCTGTCCCACCCATTGCATGGTAGTCTGCTGCCGCCCGGGGTTTGTTACACTTGTGATGTTTGCGGCAAGACACTGTCCACAAAGCTCACCCTCAAACGTCACAAAGAACAGCAACACTTTCAACCGCTCAACAGCGCCGTCTGCGTCCTCTGTCACAAAGTCTTTAGAACGCTCAATAGTCTCAATAATCACAAGAGCATTTACCACCGGAGGCAGAAATAAAGCATGCCGCCCTGCGAACGCGGCCGCAGACGTTGAATATCGAGCTTAGATGGGCTTGTTTGTTAATAGTGTTAAGTACGTGAAACAATGCGCCCCGGTGTTGATGAATCGATCGTGATCATCCTGGCTGAAGCAAAAAAAAGAACCCTAAATTAATACAAATATTTTGTCGAGATAAATAAAAAAGGGATGCTGAAATATTTGATGAAAAATTTTTGGGTCAATTTTGAATTGCTGAATTTTGTTGTTTTTTTTTTTTTTTTTTTTTTTTTTACTCTGAATAAAATTGTTAAATGCGAATGAAAAGTTCACCCCTGCTCCGGTATGAATCAATTCCAAAGAATGACTTATTTTTAAATTTTATTTAAATTTCGTTTTTGCCTCTAGACAAGCAAGTAGAGTTAATTTTCTTATGTGAATGTGTGCACGCTCAGTGACACATCTCTCACTTTAGTGATATGAAATTTGTCCCAAAAAAGAAATTGTACAAACATGTGACTCTCGGTCAATCGTTATAATTGTATCTTCCAAATGATAAAGGAAGATAGTTTTAATTCAACAAAAGAAATTAATTTGAGCATGTCAACGGGTGACATGCTTACGAGCTTTAAAGAATTAGCTGTTTATTATTTGTTGTAAAAATATGTGCAACATGAAACAAAATTTTTGGATTCCATTATTAACGAATTAAAAATGTGCGATAATATATAATTATATACAAATAACCATAATTACACTCTCGGAAACAATAATTATTCGAACGTAAAAACACATCAAAATGTTGCCATAATTCCTTCACATAAGAAGAAATGATTTATTGAACATGAATATTTATTGTTCAATAGCAAACCCTTTTTATTCATTTATTATTTAATCGAGAAATGAAATTGCACACCTACATTAAATACCGTAAATCATATCAAAATCTGATTCAGTTTTTGCTGAAATACTTTTTTTTTTTTTCATTCATATATTGATTATTCCGAAATGAAATGAAAAATAATTCACAATCACTGTTATTATAATAATACCAACATGCAATATTAAGATTCCTCGCGCCAAAGTTGAAAGAAAAACGATTCACGACTGCAATTATAAAAATCAAAATAAAAAAGAGTCTGGAAATTATAACTCTCTCTGAAATAAGTAACGATTGAAAAATGTTAAATATTTTTCTGGGAGTGAGCAATTATTTTGTTTTTTTTTTTTTTTAAACGCATACAAAACGATCTAGTCTAGTGCGTCTTGGTGGCAATATTAGAATTAATTTATTTATCAATTGATATTAGGGAAGGAAATTTTAGGCTGAAAAAAAGTGAAAACATACTAGATGCAAAATTACTTAGTAAATTATTTATTTATTTGTTGAAACATACCGGGTCGGGGATTGGAACTCTTACATTCAAGCTAGGGAGACAAGATGATTCATCAACGAGATTTGAGACGCGACTGAGTTTTTTAACAGTCTTATGTGGATCAAGTTTATCCACATTAAAAAAAAAATTAATACAGTGCTTCCAAATGTGGTTATAAGTGAAAACAGCGGGAATAACTGAAAGCAAAAAAATAAGAAACAATTACGGTTAGACGCGTGAATACACCATGAAACAAATTTTTGTTAGTTGTTACATACTGATGCTATTCGTACAAAATGGGTGAGAATTTAGGTAGGCCAATGGAATTACGATCGAGCCGGCCTCAAAACTCCATTTCGGAGAGTTGATTCGAATGTATTTCGACTGATTTAATGGTTTTTATTTTGATGGTGATACAAAATGAAGACAAATTCGGTCGCTCGTCGCACAATTTTTAGGCAATCGATTTAGTTGAATTTTAGTGTACACAAGTAGGAGAACGGTCGCGAGAAGAATGTCTATAGACGTCTTAGACGTCATCGTCCATCTATGATAATTAGTACACGAGAATAGTAAATGTTGCAAGACTGTATTAACTGAATGACAAGACTCAAGATTTTTTAATGATACGAAAAAACAAACAAATTAAACAAACAAAGTTATGTTTGGGTGATAGGGTTGCGTTTGTGATCTGTCGCGAGAGGTTCGGGCATGATTTTGATTTATTTTTATTTATTTACTTATGTTTTTTTTTAATATATATAAATATATAATTTTCATTCAACGCTGACACATCCGAAGAACCAGACGACAACCGAAACCTGTAAAACAAACTTGCAAAGACAATTGTGATGTAAATAATTTAACGAACGTAACACTCGCGCTGAATCGTCGCGATAGATCGGAATTAAGTGATGTAATTATTTGTAAAATAAATATATTTTATCTTAATATATTCATTCCATATAAGATGCTTTAACGGGGTACCTTAAAAAATAGACACAGAAAAAAAAATTAATAAAAATACTAAAACAGCGGTTTTTCAGTGATGTATACAGGGCTTCACATAAAGTACCTTATCATACCGTAAATAAAACTGATTCTATTTTACGTAGTTTACGTAACGAGCTGACTCTTAACGCGGTTTCAGTAGGACTCCCCCGTTTGAAAAGTCTGATTTACAATACTCAAATGTTTTTTTTTTAATAATTTAACGAGAGGCAATCAAGTTTTCGGGTTTGCAGACTGTCGTATTGTGATTAAAGTTGATTTTTCGGCGGATCACATGCTAAATACACCGGTTTTTATAAATGATCGGTTTTCATAGCAGTCTTTGATATACTTTGACACACATGCTGACACAGCACCTACATGACTCATACGTCTTTGTACAATACGAAAACAAAAAATGAATACAAAACAAATCTGGGTAAAATTCAGACTAAATAGAGCCTTTGTCGTGAATCAGATGTTGGAATCCGATTTGAAAGAATTTGCCAACTGGATCGTTAGATATCAACGCTATTATAACTCCAGACTTGATTGATTTCGCAGGTCATATCTTTTTCGTTTAATTGTGCACTTCATCACATGAATTATTATGTAACGAATAAGTAATAATCGCCGCATATGCATACGTATAACCGATTACATAAAATAATAAAATACATATATTTTAATAGAAGCCATCGGCAAGTCGTCGACGAGGCTCCAGTTGCAAAATCTTGCGATAAAAAAAGTAATATACACATCCGAATAAAAATTTGCGGTAATTATGTAACAAATTATCATAAACCGACGAATCCCGATAAGATCAATATTTACAATTGAGTTTTGCGACGTGTCCCTCGCACACTCTTTTTCGAAGCATTCGTTGCTGTTATCTCGAGAGCGCGCACATCTACTTTTCGTAGTTGAAACAAAATCGCAAGCGTTTGACAATGGGAGAGGAAGTTGTAACGACTCCGTCGACATAAAATTAAGCTGTCTACGTTCTATAACATACATACAAATATATCTTAAACAGACGACAAAAAAGATGAAAACCAGAAAATGCATCTCATCGAACTTGGCGTATTATAATTTGCAGAAAAAAAGCGTTTGCCTGTAAACGGGTACGCATACACAAACGGATGAAAAAAAAAAAAAAACCAATATCATTCCCGCGACACAAACAATATGCACTTATGGATAGGCTATGATAGACTTATTAATGTGCGATTAATTTATCACTCTGGATCATACTTCATACTCAAGGTTATGTATTCAATGTTACATAATTAAATTTTTATTTCGTTCGTCTTGTAAAATCCAAAAATATAGTTCAGTCAATTGATTAAATTAAAAAAATAATTGTTTTTCGTTTTATTACATTGCACGTATCTCAGAGCTTGATAAAAAAATTAAGATCATGAAACGGACGAACAATTATTCGGTAGAGAAATGATGGGTAAAATAAGGTACAATCGGAGTTCAGACTATAAACGCTAAAAGTTAGATGACCATTTGTGTAAAAAATAAAAAAAACAAACGCGTGAAATACTCGTATTCATAATTTGTGAGTGTACATAAATGTAAATACATATACCTTTGAGCTTATTATTATCCAGGAGTGAATAATACGGATGGTAAAAAAATTATAAATTATTATTTAATATATAATGTGCAAATTGGAACGGAAATGCAGAACGAAGCTTTAAATTGTGAGATCACGATGATTACAAGTTTTATGGTAGTCGAGATGAAAGAACTGATATTGATAATATTAATTGTAGTCTAAATAATGAAATTGACATGTGACTACTGTAAAAAAATGGCCAAATAAAACGCGAATTATTTGTCACTTGTACCATAGATGACATTATATAAATATATAAATATATATATACACTTGAATCATATATATATTTAAAAAATATATATATTATGAGAGTAATAAATTATTAATGAAATTAATATAAATGGAGGAAATATTTTATTACAAATTATATATTAGTAGAGTTTATTTGAGTTTAATTCTGTCTGCGTTGCGTTATACATATTACAATGTAATTTTGCACTGCGATTGAAGACATTTTTCAAATCTTGTTGTCAAATTTGCGTAATGTCGTTAACAGTGATTGTATAAAAGATGAAAAAATCGAGTGCTCTCGCTGCAGCTGGCCTGTGATACGACGGTAACACGCTCTTTTCTCTTGAATTGAAAGACTGAAAAAATATTGTTTATTTTTTTCGATTAGAATTGCGCTGCCATGTCATATGATTGCCCGAGAATCGAAAAAAACAAAATAAATAAAAAAAAAAAAAAATAACGAAAAAAAGAAGAAAAAGGAAAATCCCCCTTCAACGATATTTCATACCCGATGATCTATTTTTGTTCAATGGATTAAATAGGAAACAAAAATGTTTTCCTTGTTTTTTCTGAATTTGTGCAATCGGGTCTGGAATATTTTTAAAGGAAAAAGACTGAAAAATTGACTCGGAGTAAGTTTGCAAATTGTAAAACAAATGAGTGAAAAAAACAAAATCACGTGACCTGGACGCGCAACTCGTATACTGATTCGGACTGATTGGCTTTACCGCTCTGTTAGTCAATTGTATTCGACTGATTTGTATCGTTTGACTGATGTTACCAAAATGTTTATTGAAAGTACCTATAATAAATTAAGTTTTGAGGTTCGTGCATTAAACGCATCGAGTGCGACTGGGCTGTCGACCGCGAGTTGCGGTCCAAATTTAAAGGAGAGAGAGAGACAAACAGGAAAAAATCGCGAGTTCGTCGTAAGCAGATGACAGAAAAGATTCATGTCAATAATAAGAAAAAAAAAGTAATCGTAGACAATTATGTTTCATCCTTCGCTTCTCGTTTCCGAGCATCATGGTAGCGCGTCTACACATAAACTGGAACAATGATAACGACCGTCCCGAATTCCCGACACGCGTCGCCCGAATTTTGTTCCGCAATTAAAATTTGTCACACAAGCATAGAACAGAGACACACATCCTTAAATAGCTACTTTCTCATGTATTAGCAATATTTTACGTGATAGGCATTAGGTTTACGGTTTTTCTCTCACCAGCAAAACAATTTTTTACCATGCATCATTACCCCCCCCCCCCCCCCCCCCATAGTTTCCTTCATATAGACGATAGTATAATTTACGCATTTACCGTGCTGCGACAGAAGTTGTGTCTGAGTCGATAAGCAGATGGTACATAAAACCAAGATCCGTATTTTTGCGATGACATGAAACATTTTTGAATTAAACAAAAAAGTAACAAAAAAGAAGATAACAAAACCAAGATGGTGATCATGTAACGAAATGAAATGAAGTACAGGACGAAAAAAAAAAACTTTTTAATATTTAGAGGAAGGGAGAAAGCGTATATTGACAGAATCGAGAATGATGATTTTCGTGTTATTTTTTCGACGTCGGTTTTTTATAAGCAAAAAACAATCGCAATAAGTACAACGTACAACTCGCGCATGATTTTTTCTAGATTTAAAAAAAGAAATCACACACATAACACGTCATATGTTATTTAGCTTACTTAAACATTGTTATCTGCCACGGTGTTCTGGTTATATTATATATTTATTGACTTATCATTATTATCGATTATTATCAATTAATTAATTATTCATTATTACTGAACATTAATTATTATTATTAATTATGATGATTCATATTACCATCAGTTTACGCTACATCAAATGCCGTTTGATATATTTTTACTTTTATATTTTACGAGAATGTATACCGCCATTTGATTAAAAACATTTTTGTCTTTTGAAAAAAAAAATACAATTGAGTCTTTTGGTGTCTGTTACATCCTCACGACCGATTAGTTAGATTGTCCCTCATTTTATTTCAGCGCCAAGGTAAGTTACTTAGCTGAGTAGGTTGTGTATACGCTATGAAAGTATCATAGGGCGTCTTTGCTATTGTTTTGTGCAATCTTGAACGATCATCTTTGTTATACACATTGTGCTGGCGAGATACTTTCATAGCGTATACTTGTGCTGTTCCTGCGCCTCGATGTCAGCTATAATTTCTTAACTTTTGGACTGAACACTTGTGACTTTTTGGTCGCAACTGTAAGTCTAATGAGTATGTTGTACCGAGCGATGTGCAAGTAAGTGTGGACAGTACGGAGCGCTTGTCGAAGCAGAATGCCATTTTGCAGTATTTTTATAAGGTTTCGTTTATTATCCTACCATTTTTAACGTATTTGTTGGAAAAACAAAAGACGAGATGATTAGTGAATTTTAAATGCTCGAATAACTTCTGTTTCCCTCCTGAAATTACGGAATTGTATCTCCGAATCACAATATTGAACTTTATTTTGAAACGTTCGAAAGTTGTACTGAAAAGGGATTTTTCTAATGAAAGCCTTTGCATTTAATTTATTAAAGTCAATCACTTTCAATTCAATCGGGCGGACTTAATTGTGTTACGTATTGGGTGCACGTTTTGTATTTTAAAGCTGACAACTCGGTTTACAAAAAAAAAGTAATAATAATAACAAAAAAAAAAAAAAAGGAAAAATGTTACAACGACTTAGTTGATCAATTTAAACATAACATCACAAGTACTCGCCATTTGGCTTAAACTCGTCATTCAGCTGTACCGTCGAGCAACTTTCAAATTCTTATATACACAAAAGACCATTTATAGGCAAAGTGTTTTGCAGCTTGCAGAACCAGATAAAACATAATGACGCTTTTATTTCGCTCGATGTATGACTCCGCTCGTTATGTTTTCGTTCCTACTTTCCTACTTTTACACCTTTGATTTGAGAGAAAAGGAAAAAAGTTTTTACAAATAAATTATTTCAATTGAAAATAAAGCTCCGTCTCACATCGACGTTCATTATAAAATTACGGGAATAATTGAAGTCGTTCGATCGTCGTACATGTCAAAAATTTACAATTTTAATATAAAAAAAAAACGTTTCGTAGAAAAAAGGTTGACATTCTAACTCTTTTAAAGGTTCATTATTCTTTTAAATTCAAAATGAAAAGTTTCAATTGAAAATTTTTGCTGATTAAAAAATAATTCAAACGTCGATTGAACGACCTTAATTTTGAGCGTATGAGTACATTTTCGGTTATAATGAGCTCACAACGAAAAGGACGAGCAAAAATGATACAAAATCGGTCGTATTTTGTATGGTCGCCGTTTTTGTAAGGGGTCGCGCTATGAAAGGTGCCTCCAATTACAGTAGTACGGTAAATTCAAAGTTTGAAATTTTAATGAAATGAAACTGAGATGTCATAATCGGCGCGACAACGTGTCAGCATTACGAAACCTTATTCAAAATGCATGCTTTAAGTGTCGTCAAGAATGCTCAATGTTTCCTTCGTCGTCTTTTGTATACCAAGTCTCAAAAACACCGAAGAGTATCGCATCCTGTTAATGAGAGAGGCGCATACACACGAACCATCGCAGATATTGTATTTACCTCCAAACATTTATCATTATTTGTCTTCCTTGATTTACACATTTACAATATATTTCAGTCTCATTTGCCGTGTGTCCGTTTATTCCATCGCCTGACAAACCCGCTCATTCGTTTGTTTCATCGACCAAAACACAAACAATATTTTTTATCTCACTTTCAATTATTCTTCCATTCAATTTTCTCCAGCCTTTATTTGTTTATATCTGTGCGTCGAGTTTTTTTTCTTTTCTTTTATTTATTTTTTTTTTTTTTTTCAATGTTCATTTTTGTTCGTCATTTATAATCATCCGCTACCACCCACCCATGAAACTATACCACTTCATCCCTACATATACTAAAATTTCTTTTCGTCCAAAGTTTAATGAGATACACAACTTGAGAAATTGGATAAAGAGCAATTTTCAAAGAAAATGAATGGGCGAGACCGTCTATATATTCGCGGTAAGAACAAAAGGTAACAATGAAAAGGGTTCAGTCTTCGAGATAAGAAGGGGAGGAGATCACAGGGACTGAAAGAAAATATTATATGCTTACGTTTATGCGCACTTTCATTTTACTTGGCATGTAATTAATGAGGTTGCAACCAGATAAATGCACTGCGCTACATTATTGGCACCGCGAAGCTCCCATTCGCCAGCCAAACAAGCGAAAATGCCCATTTAAAAAATTGTATCAAGTGTCATTCAACAAATTCGTCCATAGCCTGATCTCTCTCTTTCTCACTATCTCTCTCTCTTTCTCTCTCTTAATCGTTCTTCTACGTCTTTGTGACTCTTCCACTTCATCTTTATTTGTATATCTTAATCTTTTTTGTCTCACCGCCTGAATCAACTTTTAAGTTTCGTCACCGCGCTTTCAGAGTCATAGTGTTTTGAGCACCATGAAAATGAATTAATTAACAGAGTCAAGGTATTCAATTACAGCTTTATTTGTGATCGTTGTGATGGAATGAATCGAGAAAAAAAAATTCTGATTTTTGAACGTGCAATTCAACCGATTTTATTTCAGTTTAACGAGCCAGCAATTATGTTTAAAAAGAGTATTGTTTGTACTTTACAGATCGGTATTCAAATTCGTCAATACTAGTCACAAAAATAGATGAGCATCAAACATTTGAACGCTCGCATATTAACCAAAGTGGACAATAATTTATTCATCTGAAAGTTTCCGCAATTTTCATTGGTTGAATTGATACTCTTAATTGAATGTTATTTGCTTACAAGTAAAATTGTATTAAGAACCGCGCGAAGCACTTCATATTTGAGAAATTAGCGTCTTGCTCCAATTGGAAATCAGATACATAAACAACCAGATATATATTTTTTTTTTTCAATTATTGATAGCTCAGTTGATTTATGACACATTCGAAGAATTTCCTTTGATAATGAATTATTTGCACGATTGAAATAGTTAATCAAGCGCAGAGAAATGTGATTGTAAATTTAATTCGTTGTATTCTCAACAATTTTATATACTTCTCACACTAATATAATTGAAATGATAATGGATTGCTATTTTCATTTTGCAAACGAAAAAAGTTTCATTTTGCAAACGAAAAAAGTTTCATTTTTATGCTTTTTCGTGTAAGGAAAATTATTATAAGGTCTAAACTTTACCATTTTCCAAAACTCGGATAATATTCAATTCGATGTTCATCTTTTGAAAATTATTTTTATTAACAATTAAAAATAATGAATTTTAAAGTATACAGAGTGATTGTAAAAAGTTTGCACACTGAACAATTAATTCAAATAAGTACCAAGCTTACAATGAGAAAATTATTATTCATTTTTTTCAGTTGATAATGTTTAATACTCGAGTTTTGAACATAATTAAAAAATAATTGAGATTTTAATATATTCTTGAAAATGTGTGCTGAAAACATTGATTAAATGTACCGTCAAATTGTTCTTTAAAACAATTTTGTAACTGCTTGATGAAACTCTTTTTGTGATTACTCCCTTGCAAAAAAATTGCATAAAGTTTTTCTCATCTGCCGTTACTAACCATCCGATTGTATAATTCTGGTAGATATTAATTTGCATTTTTTTTGTTTTTATGACAATTAATGTGTTTCTTTTGAATTGCCATTGTCATTATAAACTTGCGAACAAAGAACTATATGAATTCCGTCAATACTTGAATACAAATTAATTAAATAACAAGGATAGAATGAATAATAATAATAATTATTATTATTTACTAAGATTATCATTTCACCATGAAAACATTGCAATCGAAAAGCCTGCTACGTTTATTTCATAACTTTTCAATAAGCATTATCACATCACAATAACGAAAATTTATGAATAATTTTTCGTAATAAATGAATTTACAAACCCTCTTTGACGTCGATGAATTCATTGTTTCGCACGAGAATAATAAGCTTACAAAACAAATAATGCATCGATACGCAGCATTAGCGAACAAATCAACGAAGTTGAAAATCAAATACAGAATCGTTTTTAATTCGCTTTCATCAATTCCGCAACAACTGATAATTGATTTATTTTTACGAAGTCGGCATGATTGAATTCAACGTATTTTAATCATTCTGTAACTGTTTTTTTTTCTCTCTCTCTATCATACCTTTTGCTATTTATTTGTAACTCTCATGTCGTTTATTCACAGAGTACGTCATCGAAAATTTTAAATTATCCTGAATTGTTTACAAAACAAAAATAATAATTGCTGTTAGTTCCAATTAGACGAATGTGAAATCCATTAGCGGACATAATGGACTGTGAAAACAGTGATTGGTAAGAATTAAACAATACGAGATCTATGGCAAAACAGAAAAAAGCAACAATCAAATTCAGAGAAGGAACATAATGTTGGAGTTAATGGGATTTTTGTTATAAATTTGATAAGTTAGGTGGTGTTGCATGAGCTGGCTTGTTGTGTTTCAGTGCTCGCGTCCATGCCAGGACTGACGTTGAACTCTCTGAACACGCCGATTAAGAAGGTTTTCACCTGCCAACTGTGTGGCAAGGTGCTTTGCAGTAAAGCATCGCTGAAACGTCATGTAGCGGACAAGCACGCCGAACGACAAGAGGAGTACCGATGTGTCATCTGCGAGCGAGTCTACTGCTCTCGAAACTCCCTGATGACCCATATTTATACTTATCATAAGAGCAGACCTGGTGACATTGACGTTAAGTTCTTTTGAAGGTTTAGCTAAGGTAGGGTCACGTTATGGTCATATTTAACATTGTTTACAACTTTGACAATTCTCTTACCCTTATGCCTGAACTATTGACTTGATGAAATTCGTGTCAACAAACAAATGCTATCGAATCAAAACCTGATCACAACGTGATTCGTCAGAAATTTCGTGCCAAATTGACAAGTCAAAATTACAAAACATTTTCTCTCACCAAATTATTGAAAGAACCTCGACCTTTGACTAACCAGCGACTTGTTCAGAGTTAAGACAAATGTTGTTTGGCCTTTATGTTCTCACTTTATTTCGCTACTAAAGGAACATGCATGCATCTCAAACTGGTCTCGCCAAAAAACAAAAACGTCAGGTCATGCCATCACGATGTCAGATATTCCTCTCATCCTCACCTACCTTTAACTCTGTAACCATATTATTTTAATATAACTGGTTTAAATTAATTTTTTTCAATACTTTTGATTTCATATTTTTTCATATTTTTAATCATACTTAACTCGACGCGATCGTCACGCTAAACTTTTTTCAAACCACAACATTGAAAGTAAACTTAAACTCTTTCACTATCAGCATTTAGATGAAATGCAACAGATATGTGTTACTATCTACCTTACACTCCCATCTAATCTATTTTTCCAGATTTTATTTATTTAATTGGTTTTTTTTTCGTTCCAACTTTGGCTTATTTCTTTGCTTACTGTGATAGTTTTTAGTGTACACCAACTATACTCCACGCTTACTCAAATGTCATGCAGAGCTTGTTATTTTATTACCCATCTTAAGTTTTAGTATCATGCATGCCCAAAATCTAGACGATTTCTGTTCATTGAACTTGCTTTCTCAAATTATTCTCTACTTTTTTTTTCATAGAAGAACGATTTTGTTTCAAGTTGATTATTTAGATAATTTTTTATTTGATTTACTTGCATAGTCAATCTTAGAATAACTACATGTAACATAGACGTGATTTTGTTTATTTCAATCATTCATATGCAATGTTTTTTGTGGTAAATAATTTCAAGGTTTTGTAAATGAATCGTTCAACGAGATGTTGCTAAAAAGTTTTGATGAATGCTACAATGGATGTCGGATCTATCAAAAAACTCGATACTTTTTGTCTATTTACTAACATCTCGCTTTACATGCTGGCACTATATTTTAAACTAATCGAAATTGTTCGATATTTTTCATCAGTCGAGGTTTTTTCAATTTATGAAAAATCTATTATTCTTTCCACTTTCTCTAATTTCAAACGCAAGCCGATAATCGTAATGTATTACACAATTTTACGCTGATAGAAATATTAGCTCGATTCTAAAAAAAAATTTCATAAAAAATGTTGAACAAAAAATGTCATAAAAATGGTTATCGATCAAGAAAAAAAAAACCGAACAAGAAAATGAAAAATTCATTACACTAATTAGTTTCTTTTTTTTTTTCGTTCCCTCTTTTTTTTAATTTTGTTCAACATAATCAGCGTCATTAATAGACTAATCATTTAAGGTCATTGTGAAATAAAAATTCCCATTTATTAAAATGAGTACTAAGATTTTAATTAGGTGACAATAACTGGAGTTAACATACAGAGCTAATCATAACGAATTCCAAAACAGTCATCTCAGCGGCAAATCTGATTTGCAAGCCTGTGCGAAATTATCTAATTTCCACCATCTAGCGTGAGTATGTCCTAATAACAGGAATGTCACTGGCGTTTCAGGTACGGGTAATGGGATGCAAACAGGACAGACGATGTCTCCGTCGTCAGCTTACCAGATGCCACCGCCGACATCGGGAGGTATAAACGAACCTCAGGAATGTCCATACTGCCGCCGTACCTTTTCCTGTTACTACTCACTGAAGCGCCACTTCCAAGACAAGCACGAGCCTTCGGACAAGCTTTATGTGTGCGGCTTCTGCAATCGGACGTACCGCACGAAGAACTCGCTGACGACGCACAAAAGTCTGCAGCACCGCGGATCAAGTAGCATGCTCAAGCGGCTACTCAAGACCTCGGCCATGAAGAACGTCCTTGGCACCATACAGCACTCGCAGCTCCAGTAACGGAGGGACAGGCGTTCATTCGCACTGCGATGCCAAATCACATCGAACCGTCGATGAGAACAATACGAGCCGTCATTCGTGCGCGTCGATGCGATTTCTGTCACACGAACATTCGAGAGAGAAGAGGCCGCGATTATCGCACCAGCGTCATGGGACCAGGTTGGCCACGTTTCCCCGTTTCATTCGGCAAGACTGCGTTGAATCCAAAGAAAATCTGAAAACAAAAAAGTGAAAGCAAAAAAATACATGATTTTTGACTGAATTATGATTATCAAGGTACGAGACTATAATTTAATGTTTAAGCGGAGGGTCTCTCGTTCGTGTACACACGACGAAGGCAAATGAAAACATTCCAGTGTTTTGTCGCGGAAAGACTTCCCGTCAGTCGGACACCTCTCGAAGTGCGTCGCCCGCGAGAATGCTAGCTTTGTGATAGTTACGGAAATTGGTACCAAAATTGAAGCGAAAAAAAAAAACAAAAAACAAAAATTAGACTGCATTGATTCTCTGTGATTTCGCGTTCGTCAGTCAAATTTTATTTATTAATTTATGCGTTATAAAATTAGGAGCGAGTTATTGGGGGGACTCTGGTCGATCAGATATTTATTTAATTTAGGTTACTTGGGAGGAGACGCTTCGAGAGGCACCGTGTTGCGGGAGGCTTTGTTGTATGTTTAACCGCGTGGATTAAGTTGCGTTCGATGCGTCAAACAAATTTATTTTACTTTTCGGCTTTTTGGAGCGCTTTAAAAAAGACGGTGCAATAATAACAATTTTTTGAGCAAATTTTTATATTTTAAAAAAAGACGGGGAAATTACGAGGAGTATATATTCAAATAAAATAAAAGCGAGCGATCGGAAGAGCTGTGCATAGGGACAAAAGTACTAACCGGGTATAGAACGACTTGAGTCATCAACGATTGAGCTAAACAAATTTCACAAGTGTCAAGGTGGCAAATGAAAAAAAAAAAATATCGGCGTCGACGCAAACTCTTATTTAGCAAAAGCCGCATTTATAGGGAATATTTGTATACATGTCTGTGTATATGTTAACGGTAATGAGAAGCAAATGCAAAAAGGGGGTTATTTTAGTAAATATTGAGAAACAAGTTTTAGGGCCGAAATAGGGTGTAATTACTAAATCTAATGTGCTCAAGTTTACAAGAACTCACGAGGGGAATTAAAGAAACAAGTACATAATGTAAATTGAAACTGACGAAAACTTTATATAAACTATTCTCAATTATATCAGGATATTGGAAACAAATAAATATTGCATAAAACTAACTAATGATAAAAAAAGACATAGGTGTATAGGTCCACGGCGCGTGCAAAAAAAATTACGATCTATATTTTTACCTCTTAAAAGTTACATTTTTGCATATAGATTATTACGATAAACGAAACAATCTTGTCTTGCTTTGAACACTATATAGAAACCGACGATATACCGCCCCAGACACAGTACGAATATCTTCGAGTTTCGGAGTCTCTGATTTGTCTGTGTATATTTCAAACCAAGTATTCATTACAACATATGCTCTTTTTCGCACTTAACGGTATTCGTATTGCGTGCGGGTCAAAGCTCCACAGGAAATTCTAACGGTAAAACGATCAAATTGTTTAACAATAACATGCAGCGGAGAAATTTCTATGACAAATTGAAAATCGATAATTGCATCTAAAACTGTCAATATTAGATTTTGGTACATCAACGATAAATTGATTGTGAAAAAATAAGTATACGCTCAACCGTTCAGCATTTCCTGCGGATGTCCATAAAAATTGAATGTACAAGAAAATATATATATATATATAAATAAGATACCACGTACTATATCCAGGTTTCAAGCTCAATTAGGTGACGAAAAATCGTTCAAAGCGAAAAAAATGCCACGATAACTGAAGAAAAAGTACAAATTGTTGATGAAGTATCTATCATATTGATTTCATATACAAAAAAAAAGAGAGCGAGACATAGAGTGAGGAAAGAGAACTATTATTTTCATCAATTTTCATCTTGGATGAAATCAGGGAAGGGTGTAGGAGTGAAAAATGAAGATAGGCGTGATGATTTGAGCGTCTTTGAAAAGTTATCGATGATTTCTGCACAACTGAAATAATGATATAAAAAATTTTACAACATATCATCTCAAACATGAAGTATACCGCAAAAATATACGAATTTAGACTAGTAGTCTATTGTAAATTGAAGCAAGTTGGCAACGTTTGTTTTTCTTATTTAAAGGATAAAATTATGCATCGTGCAATACTCGAGTATATCGTTTTCAAACGACTCGGGCGTATTGCTGTCAAAACAAAACTAAAAATATTGCAATCATAAAATTTAAATTTATTTAATAAATATGACAGGCAAAAAAATAGCGGTTCAATCGCAATGCGAGCTGCGCTCAGATGATTGCTAATGAAAAAATAAACAAGCGATTCGACAACTTTTTTCGCTTGTGAAATTGAAAACCTAGTCATTTTCGGAACTTCTGTGATAAAATTAGGCAAAAATCGTGTGGGTGAAAAATTATTCTTTTTTATTCATCGAGCTGTCTCTGCGCATTGCGATGACTGCGTGTTATCAAACAAGTTTGTCTTTGACAAAAAAAAAAAAAATTCATATGGAAAACGCATACTTAAGCAATCGTGTACGTTTGTATGGTTTTACAAACAGATTTTACGTATGCGTACTGGAAAAATTGTAAATGGGAAACTCTGTGATGTTTTCATTTCGTATGTTATATGGAAATTATCGGGGAGGTATATACGTCAACGTGAAAAAGTAGTCTAAACCTTTTTGCGATTTTAATTGGCAGAGTGTCCCAATGGTTGAACGTCTTGTTAATAAATCCAAGTTCGAACCATACGCTAGTTGTACGACAGTTTTATACCTGTCGTTGAATTTATTAACAACGATAAATATTCTTTCGACAACAAGTAAAAAAATAACAAATCTTATCACAAATTCTTCCACAGCCTTTGCTCGTTCGTTTAGATGCGTTTTAAAATGGAATATATATTTAAAATATTTTATACTAATTTTATATAATTAAAAGAATGAGAAAAAAATCATGAAATAACGTCCCGAGTTGCAAAATAAATTTTTTATTTATTTTTCACACAAGACAATTTATTTAGATTAGTTAAAACTAGCGAAGTAGGTGGCGCGGGAAATGCTAATTTTGAATTTAATATCATATTATTCAAACATTCTTTAGGTAGGAAAGCGACAACTGATTTTGATTTTTGTGCAATTGTTTATGCAAAACGAACGTTGATCCTAAAATCAGAGTGTTAGGATCAATCGTTTAAAGTCTCGTTTTCCGATCAGAATTTCGAAAACAGACAAAACAAAGAGAATTTGAGCTGCGAGTCAATGACGGTTAGAAAAAAATGATTTATCTGAACTTGAAATTGTGTTAAAAAGAAAAACAAAATTTAAACGATGCCAAATTATTTCGACTGTTAATTATATGTATGAATTTAGAATTATGAAAAACTAAATTGATAATTTTATTAAATTATTGATTCGTTCGAAGCGTAACCAAAGTTGAAATTAATTTAATTTATTATCGATCAGTTGTCGCTGCCGCTAGCTGTTCGTTTGTAAATCTTCGACTTACATATCTTTTCAGGGTACATCAAATGTGTCATACGTTTCAGCGTGGCAATTCGCAATGCGACGTTATCGCTAATGTGCCAACAACTGTCGACTTTACATGAAATATACAAAAAGAAATAATAATTACGAGATGTAAAGAGTAAAAGAGTTTTGGACGTTATAATACTGAACGTTTATACTGAACATAGTTATATTATATACGCGTCTCATATCTTATATCGAAATGAAAATCGATGACTATTGAAATTTAACAAAATAACAAAAAAACGTGAAAAATAAGAAAAAAATCAATTAATATCTTCAAGTAAACGTGTTAGGAAATTGTAATATGCTATAAGTATATGGTATACTTGAGAAATTCTTCTGAAAAAATGCATGAATTCTGATGTCTTACAAAATCGTATGAAAGGCTGAAGCAAAGGATATTTTAAATTGTCTATTTTTGTTTTAATTAAGTGTAAAAGTGTGTACATAATGTCAATAAGGAGGATTTAACGGTAGCAAAGATAATGTCTATATGAAATCAGGGACGCGACGATACGATTATCCATATCGATTATCGTATTGGTAATGAGTGTTATGCCACAGACCGTGCACATGTTCTGAACACCTGACGAATCATTTGCGTGATCTTTGGGAATCAATTTGGGACTTTAACATTTTGGGGATATAGAGACGATTGTTGAGTTACAGCTGTTTGTAGTTCTGTTTCTGTTTTTTTTTTTTTTTTTTTTTTTTTTTTTTTTTTTTTTTTTTTTTTTTTTTTTTTTTTTTTTTTTTTTTTTTTTTTTTGTTTGGTTTTTTTTTTTTTTTCCTTGAGCTGTGACGAATATTAATTAAACAAGAGAAGGCTGATTTGAGTAGTTTCTTGAATTGTCGGTTAATTAAGGTGAAAAAAGCAATTTGATTATATTTTTTTTCGGAATTTAGATTAGATGAATTTTGATTGGATTCAAGTTTTCATTGTCATTGTGATATAAACGTACCAAAGAGTATTTGAAAAGTAATGGCAAATTATTTATCTCTTCCGGTAACACGCAAATTGGACGTCAAAATTTAGCCGGCGAAAATGTTTGACAAATTTTGGGTTACCGAGGGCAAAATTCTTGTTTCTTTGGTCGGTTAAATAGCGAGTATGAGCCAGAAGTGAAAGGAAATGCGAAAGAGCTTCGAAGCGCCAATCGCGTATAAAAAAAAGATTAAAAAAAGACTACGTAGAATTATTTTTATCACGGAAAAAAAATAACAATAAATAAACGATTCGAAATGATCTTACCGTGCCACAGACCAAATTCTTTGCACAACACGTAGCGTCACCGATGTCCGTCAACAATTATATTGATATTTCGACACTGTGTACGTCCATCTTGCTGATCCACTACAAAGTATTTCATGAATAACTGTAATATTATTGTAAACCTCTGGCTTGAAAATCTCAATTTTTACATTATTATATCTGATATGAATGTTTTACCCTCACACATAACATACCACCGACGATTTTTTTTTTTTTTTAACAAAACTGAAACTGTTGTCCGCATCAATGATGTCACACGAAATTCATGGAATGAAAATAATTGTACGTGTTCATTTCTTAAGGATGTCTGTTCGTAGGTGCCCTTAGACTCAACGCAATTCTTACACTTTTTGCCATACTTGCATACCGCCGTTACAGATGTCCTTAATTAACAGGCACACAAATGAATAGATGATACGCTATAATTATTAATATAAAATTACATGGTACATTATCTAGAATAATTCCTTATCTGTAAGGGCTTATGTTGATTATACTTATCGTGAGAAATTTTGTTTTATTTTCTGAAATATCGTGTAGTTAATATTTTCTCTTAGTAGAAAAAAAACAGGAAGAAAGGCACATATAACAAAAAGAAATGTTGTACTATGAGACAAAATTACCAACGATATAAAACGAGACTGATGATGTGCGAAAAGAAAGTAACTTGTATATTTATCCGTGAAAATATAATGTATTGCCACTTTTTTGTAAAGTAAGAAACAAGTCTCGGAAAATTATATCAACAGTGAGAGAAGAACGACTGCAGATTAATGAGAGCACATGGATGAAAAATGTGACGTTTTTCGTGACGCCACAGGCTGTAAATATTACGACTGCAAAAAGAACTTTTGTTACAGTTACATGTGTAGTTTATCAATATAAACGACAACGTTGGTAAAATTGCATATTGAAAGTGATCGTTAATAGGACATATCAGATTCTAATCAGAAAATAATTATTTCTTATCATTAAGATACATTTTTTTGTCAAGACTGCGAGTTGATTGTTGAAACGATTGTCTGATTTTTTGTTAACATTTTATATAAGTTAATGAAAAATATTTTGTACATCAAAAAATAAGATTTCCTTGTCTGTTTTTCAAATCAACCACTGATATTATGCAAAATTACCAACAAGATTATTAATGATAACATTATAATAATTACGTTGACTCGATATTGTCTTAATATTTACAAGTTTTTTTCTCCGTGTGAGTTACGTTTTACAATATGTGTTATACAATTTTTAAGTAATAATTTGTATCATAGGAAATAATGCAAGTTGACCGACTAATGGATTTATAACAAGTTCGAGACCAGGTGCACAAGTTGTTTGAAATTCTGCATTCAACTCAATACCGTGTATTCATTGTCAAACAATAATCATCAATCGATACAAAACAATCAGCAGAATCATAGATTGAACGCGATGATAATTGTAATTGAAATCATATCAAACAATCGGTGCACGTCTCGTCTCATGATAGTTAGTATTCAACTGCAAACTGGTTGAATTTGCAATATCTGTAAAATAAAATCTTATTGTAATTACTGTGTCTTGCGCGTCAAAATCTTTCTTTCACGCTTTTTGTTTCGTTGTTGTGAAGAGAGAGTTTTTGGTGATATCAAACAGAAATAATCAACCTTTTTTTATAAGCATATTGAAAGAGCTATAATAATATTTTATATATTTACACACGTCAAATCGGGTTTAGTCGTTTGTCCATATACTATTTATTCATATACATTTTTTTTTCACATCCGATTATCTGATTTTTATAGTCTACTAGCTCATAGAAGATGATTATTAGTTTGTAAACCACACGCCTTTCAATACCCTTTGATTTTTTCTGCGTAATTATTTGTATCATTTGCACTTACTGATATATTTTTACCGATAAATAATAATTATCATTAACAGTACACATTATTATCATGAGGGGTAGTCCAGTTTTTCTTTAGTTTTTATATAATGTATAATATAAAATGATGGCACGTTATGTTAACTTGAATGTACATACACAATTCATTGATATAAATATTATATATATTATACATAGAGGCCTATTTTGTACTGTATCTTTATTTGTTCACACTTTTTATTAATAATAATTATCATTACTTATTACGTCCATAAACAAACAGATGATTGTTGGAATATGTTTATTAGCAAATGTCGTTTAACAGCGTTCAATTGATCGTGATTGTTTAAAAAAAATTTATTATCACAGAGGATGGAATACATTATTAAAAACGAAAAAAAAATGCCAAATTCATTTTCTATCAAATCTTTTAACCAGACATAAATAAGACCAAATTTATAACAAACGTTCAATGTATAGATCGAATGTTTTGTACAAACATATTTACAAATAAAATTCAAAAAACCGCATCTATCCTAATCGAAATTCAATCGAAATCAATGTACTCCTTCCTCTCCCGATAAAGTTTTGAGTCGTTCAGGGTATGTTGATAATGCAACACTCATTTTGTTTTCCTTTCATTATTATTACCACGTCCATCTACAATCACTTGTAATAACTGTCGAGTAAATAACAAGTCTGAGTGATTATATTTCCGTGTCGTACGAATTGAAATATTGAAAAAAAAAGAAAAAAAAAATTTGAATCGCATTTTTATAAAAGATAAAAATAACGCGAGTTGTAAGGTTCACGAAAAATCAGAAACGTGGCATGAGATTTAATTGACTAATACAATTATCGAGAATGGAATCAGAAAATCGTTTCTTTTTTTTCGAGTGCCTTCAAACTCGTCTAATATATTATTATATAACAAAGTGCAACACGCTGCCTTGCTGAACAGTACAAGTACAAAACAAATACAAATACATAAACATGTCTTCGATTTAATAAAAAAAAAGAAAAAAAATATTCTGGTAGTTAAGGTATCAAAGATAAAAAAAAATGATAAAAAAAATGAAAATTGTTAATGGTAAGATTGTGAATGAAATATGATGAACAAAGACGCATTGAATATTGAATGATTATCACTGGAAGCAGCGTCGTTGAACGCTCGTCGCAAATACCTCAACTGTCACAGCCTCAGAACATCGGTGAATTTTTTTATTTTCGACTCTTAAACGTGATTTTGCACTTTCTGCTCATTGTCCACGAGTATCTTTAATGAAATGATGCAAATTACGGGACGTCGAAAAGCACAACAGTCGGTTGTAATTGTGTGGATATAATTCAAGATGAAATTTCAATGTTTGTCAAAATTTAAGTATTGTCGAAAACCTAAAACAAATTTATTTATAATGTGAAAAATCCTCCCAATGAAGATAACTTTTTATAAGAATCTTTTTCATTGCAATGTTATAATCTTTATGAGTTTTGTTTTTAAAGAATGTCGATAAAAGTATATTGAAGCGTATTACGATTGGCGTCGATACGTCCACGTGAACTGAAATCTGAGGCATGGCATGTAATAGATTATGATTTAAGCTCTACAATAGTTATTGTACTTACATTTCATATTTTATCAATATTGCCTGGTATTAGAATAAGAGAAAAATTCTTTCGTAAACCGTTCTTACCACCACATGACATTACATAGTATAAAGAAACTGAAAATAAAAATTAAGTATGTAAAGGTGTTGAAAAAAAATCTCGGGAGAAACTTTTTCCTTGCTACACACGTCATTATACGAACTTATAGTCATTCGTTTTAACATGGATGCAGTGATATGTACACATATATAATAATAATAAGAATAATATTAATGATACCGATAATGTTGTATTTATACTTCCTCTAACACAAAAATTCGGAGCTTAAACGTTACGCCTGACGCGAACACGAAAAAATAATCTCAGTTATCGGATGTTCATTTTTTTTAGCATAAAGGATATATCGATGGGGAAAAATGCTAATACAATCTTTGTGCATTTGCACGAAAAAGACTGCTCCGTTATCAAAATCAACCGATCGTAACATTTCTTACAATTCCTTTTTTTTGTAACTCACATGAATCATATCGAAATGTTGACTCAATTGTTTCACAAAGCATTCCAATTGAAAAAAAAAAACACGATGCTCTCTATTGAGATCGAGTGTTTAATTCAAAAACTCTTTCAATTGACGAGAATAAAAACCATGCATGTTCATAAATACTGTGCGTGATACGATGTTGTGAAATAATTGGAAGATGCCGCGATCATCGGAGACATCGCTTCATCTGATCATATATAATTTCACTTTTACACGAAGTCAAATTTTATATGTAAAATTACCGGCTCCCAATCACACACATTGACGAGCCAGAGAAGAAAAAATCATTTGGATTTATACACGTCTGACGTACGATTTATCATTTTTTTTGTTTGTAAATAGTTATACACTCCGATTGATTAGCGAAGTTTCAACAAGAATGGTAATTTTTTCTATGATATTTTTCTTCGTGTAGAATAACGATATTATTATATTATATTTAATTAATATATAAAAATATATATAAATAATTATATATTATCAAATAAGTGTTTATTCGCATTTTTATCACGATATGTAATTATTATAAAAAATTCGATAATAGTTGTTGGTGTAATATTATGAAATAAATCTTTAACCATAAAATGTTACATGGATTTATTTTATACAAATTTAAACCTATATTTTTAAAATTTCAATCAAACGCGTACGAATTATAGAACAAAGAATTTCAATAATTCCAGACCGATTAAGAAAGACAATCGTAAAAATGATGATGTTTTGAGAAAAACAATAAATAATGCATTGAATCTTTTGATCAATCTGAGTTTACTCATTAAACTTTGCCCAAATAGTTTTACTGATATTTTCACATATTTTTTTAAATTCTTCAATGATCAGTCGTATTTTATAACATAATTTGATTATTAAAATGATATAATCAGGGGAATCGAACAGAACTAAGAAAACCCGAACAAAAATAGAATAAAACATTAAATAACTCATTAACTATTACAAAGCTGATATTTTCATTAGCATATGCATTTAACATTATGTGATCATATAATGAAATTATAAATCTCCAGTTGCTCAGACATTTGTGATAAAATTTTTCTGTTTATTTATTTCTTTATATATTTTAAAGGTGGATTAGTTAACAACTTAAAAATGTGAATTTTAGCACTTTTGTTGATAATAATGAGAGAATTCGGTATATTCTGAACAATTGGTTTTGTGGAATGTTTTTTCTATTACTAATATTATTAAAACCTAATGCTTATTTAACCTATAACACTCAGGAATGCTTTAATTCAATTATCGTTGCAGCGTTCTTAAGTTTCTAAGTAGGCTACCGACAAACAGACAAATATAATTTGACATTTATTTATGAGCAAGGATTAACCAGAAGAATTGGATAAACCTAAGAACACCTAAATGAATTTAAGAAAAGAGAATCATACAACTCATTAACTACTTTGAACTTCTTAGTTTCAATTAAATTTTTTTATGTGCGAATTGAATATCAAGATAAAATATAATGAGAATTCACGTTTCTGCTAATTACATCTATGACATGGTAGTAAATATAAAGGCTAATTGCTCTTGATTCAAGTCAAATCGGTTTTATTCATTCTGGAACATTGTTTTAAAAATGAAGACCATCATAGCATCGGGCATATTTCTACTTTTATTCATACGTGAGTACAAAATAATTCAAAAAACTCATCAACTTCTTACTCTTAGCGTCGCAATTAATGTCGTAGTCAACATTATTTTTTTCCATATTTAAAAATAGACTCAGGTTACTGCGGTGTAATAAAAAATGTCACTCAACACGAGGCGATTTTTGGGGGCCAATTTGCGAGCATCTACGAAGCACCTTACCATGTTATGCTGGTGTTCAATGGAAATTACGTTTGCGGTGGAGCGTTGATCACGCTCAGGCATGTTCTGACGGCTGCACACTGTCTCAGGCAGAAAGCTCAAAATCCTCAAGCGGCTCTCCAAGTTGTTGCTGGTACAGATGCTCAGGATGTTAGAGGAGAAATGCGTTATGCATCTAGCATCTACATCCATCCACGAAACGGCGGTCGGGAATACAGTTTCGATGTTGGAATAATAGTTGTTAGTATTCAATCAGAAATCACAAAATTGTACATTCCTTCAAATCATATTCCCAAAATGAGACGATTTAGCTTGACTTTAAATCGATTTTTAATTTGTAGCTAAATAGGCCGTTCCCAAGTACCCCAAAGATATCGACTGTGTCCTTGCCAAAACATGAGGCTCACATCGGGGAAGAAGTTCGCATCACAGGCTTCGGTATGTTTAACCGTTTTAGAGATGATGTCAGCCGAAAGTTGAAGAAATACTATTCTGAGATCATCGACTGCTATCGATACATAGGGCCGGAAACTGCCAAGCCCGGTGATCTGTGTACCCGATCTAGTGAGGGTCAGGGTATTTGTTTTGTATGTATCTGTATCAATTATTTTACGAGTTTTCATTTACAACTAGAAGATTAATTTGTTAATTTCATCTCAAGGGTGACAGTGGCAGTCCGCTGGTGAATTCAAGGGGTGAAATTGTCGGCGTTGCGTCAAGAGTTTTCGGATGCGGCGATGGAACTCCGAATGTTTACTCGTACATTTATTATTACATGAGATACATTAAAACAATCGTATCTGAGACAAGTGGCTCCACAAATTGGAACGAAAACAATGGTTATTTCAAACCTTTACATTTTGTTGCACTAATTCACAAACAGAATGAACAAAATAGTCCTACAAATTGGTGGGATGACGATAACGAAAACTGGGGCCAGTACAATCCTTCTCAAGATCATGAAGATTCTTTGGTACCTAAAAACCAAAATGGTAAACTAAATA